>LOEQ01004634.1:106721-118010 GCA_001685075.1 Bramus lutescens | reverse complement strand
TGTGTGTGTGTGTGTGTGTGTGTGTGTGTGTTTGTGTGACAGTGTGACATTATCACGGCTGGAATTTTCCTCCAGTAAGAGTAAACGTTTATTTTTGGAAATCTCTGCAATGTTATTGTCATTTTTCCTCTTGTAGACTCCAGTTTGGTGAATAAATTTCAGGCTAAGCTTCACCTGATCATCATCAACTCAAAGACTGTACCCACAGCAACTAGGTCACTTTTCCCTCACACAGCTTGTGGTTGCTCTGACCACTGTGCAATCTTCTGGCAAGTCCTTCCTGGCTCCCTATTGTGTCTGTCTGACACCTTTTTCTACTGCATCACTTCCTGAATATTCAAGTCTACCTTCTCTCCCCAAGTCTCTGACAGTTGTAAGTTCCAAGTTAGGTTGTGTCGGTTTTATCCATTTATATGACACTTAGGAGGGATCTCTGATATCTCTTCTAACTTTTGAGATGCTAACTGTGCTTTGTGAGATGAGGACCAAAATCCTTTGAAACTTCTATTCCCTGTTCACCAGATTTGGCTCTTCCACCTCCCAATTTCTCTTCCTCCGTGATATGCCTGAGAAGTCTGTCAATAAGTCTTAAATTTACTTTCTAATGTGTCCTTAACACTCTATACACAATTCCACGGAAGCAACTTAAGGTCTGAAACTTTTCAGTTTTACTAAATATTTCGTTAGGATTCTTGAGTTTCAATGAACTGAAAACCTTCCTCAGAACTAATCATATTCCCTTTTACATTTAAAAGCTAGAACCTTCGGTGGTGTTCTCAGGGAGATTTCCTGGTGTCACTGGGCCTTGTTGGTGATTTCCCCCAGGTAATTTGGTTTTAAGTCTTGTCATCACCTAATCATTTCCAAGCACAAAGATCACCTCCAGACACTCACTCTCTTAAACTTCCCATATAGCATGGTTTCTATGTACTCAAATGGAACTGCAGAACAGAAATCTGTGTGCGTTCACATTTGTGTTCTTTTTTGCTAACTTGAAAACACAGTTATATCTTTGCTTCGAGGCAAGATGGCACTACTTAATTACATCATTGAATATGTACAGCTAGCTACCCACAAGAGGGCTCAGGTTTAATTTCAAAATAGATTTCATATCTAGTCAGTCTTTACATCCCCACTGCTACCACCTACTACAACTATATTTTATCTCCCACAAATTAACAAACAAAATTGCTTTTGAATATGTCCCAGGGGATGGCTATTATTATAATGAGGATTTTTAAAGCTCATTAATCAGATATCACCCCCCTCTTCTGCCACTTTAATAACAGAGTCAAACAGTGTGTGTGCTACTTTTTTTCTGCAGTATAAACTCATTTCCACCCATGTGTTTTTATGTTTGTATAGTTGTATGGAATGTCCATCTTCTGGTTTTGTAGAATCCTCTTCTATTTATTCAGGACATTTAAAGATCACTTACTTGGCCTTTGGGTTTCCCAAGACATTTTATAATGAATACTATGAACACATCATAAATAAATAATTTGTTTGAAATTTTGATATATGAATGCAAACTTAAGCAAATGCATTCAGAATTTTATATGAACATATTATAAATATACATATATACACACAAAATATTTATATACATATACACACATGTGAACATGTTATATACTAAATACATGCCTATATATACATATATATGTTTCAATTTTCTAAGAGTCAAGCTAAGACTAGATTCATGACTAACATATATTTATTGAATAATGAAGAGTTGCAATGATGATATTCAAAATAATAGTGATTATAAAAAGAAAGTTTAAGAAACTAATTATGGTGGTTCTTGCCATTAATGTTAATTCTCACATTGGGGTTATAGGAGGATCTTGACTGTGAAGCCATCCTGAGCTAAGCAGCATGACACTTGCTCAAGTATAACATTAGTAGGTGGTACTGTGCACTGCACCACAGTAAACATTGTCGTATTGTGGGATATTTGTACACTGTGTAAAGATATATTGTTATATGATTGGGTAATAAAATGCTGAATGGCAATAGCTCGGTAGGAGAGTATAGGTGGGACATCCAGGCAGAGAGAGAACTTTGAGAAGAAAGGCAGAGTTGCCAGCCAGCTATGGAGGAAGCAGCATAGGAAGAAGAGAGAAGAGGTAACAAGCCACATGAAAGAATGTAGATTTAAAAATATGGGTTCATTTAAGTTAAAAGAACTAGTTAGGAACTAGCCTAAGCTAAAACCGAGGATTGATAATCAATAGTAAGTCTTCATGTCATTATTTACAGGTTGGTGGTCCCAACTAGAAAGTACAACTACATTTGATGAACAGGCACACAACCCTGAGGCTGATCCTCAGTAATCACTTAGAAAAATAAAATTTAATAAAAAATAATTAATAGTTTTATAGTAACATAATTATTTTATTACATAAAAGTATAGGAAACATACATGTGCATTTCTGTCACAGCAACATAGTAAAATACACAGAATATTTCCAGTTAATGATGTATATTACATTTTGTAAAACAAATTGATCAGAAATATTTGAAGAAAGAAATTGAAGAAGACATCAGAAAATAGAAAGATCTCCCATACTCTTCGGTAGCCAGAATTAACATAGTAAAAGCGGCAATCTTACCAAAAGCAATCAATAAATTCAATGCAATGTCCATTAAAATTACAACAAAATTCTTCACAGACTTCAAAAGGACAGTACTCAACTTCATATGGAAGGGCAAAAAGCCTAGTATAGCCAAAACAATCCTATACAGTAAAGGAACTTCTGGAGGCATCACCATTCCTGACTTCAAAATCTACTACAGAGCTACAGTACTGTAAAGAGCTTGGTATTGGTACAAAAACAGACAGGAAGGATGATGGAACTAAATCAGATATCAATCCACACACCAATGAACACTTGACTTTTGACAAAGAAGCAAAAATATAAAATAGAAAAAAGAAAGAATATTCAACAAATGGTGCTGGAATAACTTGATGTCAACATTTAGAAGAATGAAAATAGACCCATATCTATCACCATGCACAAAACTCAGGTCCAAATGGATGAAAGACCTCAACATAAAGCCAACCACACTGAACCTCATAGAAGAGAAAGTAGGAAGTGCACTTGAATGCATTGGCGCAGGAGACCACTTCCTAAATTTAACCCCAGTAACACTGACACTAAGAGAAACAATTAATGAATGGGATCTTCTGAAAGTTTCTGTAATGCAAAGGACATGGTCAATAAAACAAAATGGCAGCCTACAGAATGGAAAAAATGTCTTCACCAACCCCACATCAGCAGAGGTCTGATCTCCAAAATATACAAAGAACTCAAGAAATTGTTCATCAAAAAAAACCCAAAACAATAAATAAATAAACAAATAAATAAATAAATAATCCAGTAAAAAAAATGGATACAGACCTAAACAGGGAACTCTCAACAGAGGAATCTAAAATGGTTGAAAGACACTTAAGGAAATGCTCAAAATCCTTAACCATCAGAGAAATGCAAATCAAAACAAATCTGAGATTCCTTTTTATATTTGTAAGAATAGCTAAGATTAAGAACACTGATGTCAACTTATGCTGGAGAGGCTGTGGGGTAAAGGAAACACTCTTGCATTTCTGGTGAGAGTGCAAACTGGTACAACCCCTTTGGATATCAGTATGGCAATTTCTTAGAAAATTAGGAAGGAACTTTCCTCAAGACATAGCAATACCACCTTTGGGTATATACCCAAAGGATACTCAATCATAGCACAAGGACAAGTGCTTAACTCTGTTCATAGAAGTATTGTTTGTCATAGCCAGAACCTGGAAACTATCTAAATGTCCCTCGACCAAAGAATGGATAAGGAAAATATGGTACATTTACACAGTGTAGCACTATACAACAGAAAAAAAAATGCCATCTTGAAATTTGCAGACAAATGGATAGCTATAGAAAACATTATATTGAGTGAGATAACTCAGACCCAGAAAGACAAATATTATATGTAATCACTTATAAGTGTCTTTTCAACATAAAGCAAAGAAAACAAGACTAAAATTCACAATCAGAGAGAACCTAGACAATAATGAAGACCCTCAGAGAGACATGTGTGGATCTAAACTACAAGGGAAGAAGAAAAAGGCATGAACTCTTGAGTAAATTGAGAGCATGGGGTTCATGGGGAGGGTAGAAGAGGAGAGGAGAGAAAGGGAGGAGGAGAGAAAATAAAAAATAAAAAACTAATTGATAAGAACCACTAATTGATAGTAAATGATATTTCACTACAGTAGAACATATTTGAATATTTATTATGTACTGGGAATTAATATTCAGTTTTAAACTGCCAAAACACATTTTGTTTTTAAAGGTTTAAAATTTTACAAAATTGTTTCATAAACCAAAACACCAATTAAACTTCATTAAATTTCATAAAAAGAGATGAATGCCATTTTATATGGCCGTAATAAAGCCAAGAATAAATAATAAAATTAAAAAACTCATAAAAACTACAGCAAATACATTTGGAAGTGTAATAAAAACAACCTTTAAATATGTAGTTGACATTAGCAAGATGAATTTCAATTACAGAGCTTAGAAACACTGCTGAAAGAAAACTTACAAAAATATACACAGAGAAGCTGGAGTCTCTAATTAAGAAATTAATGATTTTCAAAACATGCAATCAAGTTTTTAAGCAATTAAGAGCAGAAGAATACTGGACAGAAATGTAAGAGAAGGGAGTGGTGAAAAGCAATCAGAATATAATTAATTACAAACTGAGGGTGAAAGAATCAAAATTGGCTCTTGATTTAAGCTATTGTGATGTTTGCTTGTTGATTAAGCTCATTTGCCACAAAAGGATTCCAAAGAGTAAACTTCACTTCAATTAAAAAATAAAGTTTATTATAGTGTGTGTGTGTGTGTGTGTGTGTGTGTGTGTGTTTGAGGAAGATGGGGGATGGAATGTATTAGAACAAATATTTAATAAGAATTTGATTTTGAGTAACTATCACACAGACAATGTGTGCTTTCTCCTCCCATTTGTGTATTTAGCAAATAGACAATTTTATATTTATACAAAATATATAGCTAGCCTTCTTAAGATGTGTTTACACTTACAATAGTAATGTCGACCTGATTAGCAAAAACATAAATTTATCTGATTTTATGTGATGAGAACAGTTAGAATCTCCAGTTACTGCTCTCACTGACAGTTGCCCCCTTACTAATACCTCTCTCAGTATCTCCACTGGCCTTTCCCAGCCGCTTAATTAAACCCAACATTGTCCACTCAGCTATAATGACATGGGTGATGAAACAATGTCCCATTTAACTTTTAATATCTGGCTAGTTTTATTTGACATCATCTACTCCAGGTTCATTAATGTCGCAGATCTCAGCATTTCCTTGTTTGTGTGTGTTTTGTCTGCATATGCGTTTGTGTGTTTGCAGTGGTTGCATGAGTGCTCATGTCTGGTGTGCACCCCTTTGCACAGGTAGGGCAATATGAATCTGTCTGGAAATGACCTGTTCTTGGGTATATGTTAAGGTAGGCTATAAAATTGGGATCTTATTTCAATAGGGTTTGTGTTTTTCAAGAAATATCAAGATGGTGTCTCTTCACAGTATAAATTTTATATGGGTTAATTCCTTCTTATCCACATTGATGCTCATTAACTCTTTTTTTTTCTGATACCATTTATGTATTAAAGACACACTGAGAATGTATGACCATCATGATAATTTAAGTATCCATTTGTATTTTTCTGTAGAAACTTAACAATCTTGCTGCATAAATTAGATGACTTGACATGAAAGCCAAGGCAAACACCTATAACATCGGAGCTCATATGAGTAGACACAGGCAGAGTTGGGAGAATCTAGTATGCTCATGAGTCAGCTAGTCTTATATATGCAGCTGTGAATAAAGAGAGACCGTGCCTCATACAATTCATTAACCTTTTTTTTTTTTATCTGAAACAGTCTTACCTAACCTCAAAAGATTCAGAATATAGTCTGGTCTGTATAGATACCCCTGTCATTATTTATTTTCTGATACCACCCCACCCTCACCCACTGCTCAACATTTCCTAAATTCTGTGTCTGGATTGCCCATTGCATACATATTGTAAGATGTTTGCCCATCAGTTTCCCACTGACTCCTTCTTTGACAAAAGCTACTGAGCTTGGCTGAAAACAGAGAGCTGAATTCATGCTGGTCAGATTCCCTCCCCTATTTACTGATATGTCCTCCCTGCCCACAATTCTTGGCTTGTCCTCATTGTCCAGAAGCTGCAGATTGCAGCTTATCCAGTACCTTAAAAAAGGCAGTTTCTACATGGTTTTCTTGCTCCCTATTTAAAAAAAAAATTAGGATAAAATTATAAGATGAAAGATGTGATTTGGGAATACATTTTAATTGAAGTGTAAAATGAAACTAAAATTGTATATCTGTATTAACTAAATGAAATGGGGCTTATTTTCCATTGTTGAAATTTGAGGTTAATGCATTAATAATTTCAGCATTATTAAGGGATATCTTCAATACAATTCCATGACTTTTTGAGGTATTCCTGCATTGATGATATTTGGCCTTTTTAAAAAAGACAAATTTGATAATTAGAACAAAAGTCATTGTACAGCAAGACTTTCTAGTAACAAAAAATATTTTATGTAAATTCTACAGTTTAGTTATTGTTTAGAAATTTAATGCCTGTGGATTAACAAGTCAGGAAAAAATGGTCTTTATAAGTTATCAGGACAGAATGAAAATATTTTGTGAGTTGTTGATGTTTTCCAAAGTAAAACTTATTATGACAATTCAAGACATCTTCTCTGATATCATAGAGATGACACACCTAAGTTTTAAAATGAGTTATCCATAGAGTAAATTTTAAAATATTGAAACTTCAAACAGAAGCAGGGTATAATGGGCATTACACCAAGCTTTTGGGAAACCTTTAAGATCTTCACTGGTGTGGGAGAATGGTCTGTATTCTGTCAATTATGTTTTAAATAAATGCTGATTGGTCAGTAGCCAGGCAGGAAGTAAGGTGGTTCAATAAGAACAGGAGAATTCTAGGAAGAAGAAAGCCCATTCCTTTTACAATCCTGTCCAGCCACAGAAGAAGCAAGATGTGATTGCCCCACTGAAAAAGGTACTGAGCCATGTGGCTATCATATACTAGAATAATGGGCTAATATAAGTTATAAGAGTGATTTCTTTAGGAATTAATAATTGCGAGAACCAGGCAGGACAAAAACCATGACAACACTTTACTAAAACAAATGTCTTAGTTTTTTTTATTTTTTTCTTTGTTTTATTTAAAGAAAAAGTATATTTTATTTACATAGCAACCCCAGTTCTTACTCCCTCCCCTCCTCCCATCCCCTCCATCTTACACCCCATCCCACTCCCATCCACATTGCTTTGAGGAAGGACCAACCCCGACTATATCGACACTGAGCAAGTTATCCCTCCAAAGAGAAAGGGTTCTAAAAAACCAGCACATGCAGTAGGGATAAATCCTTGCCCCACAGCCAGTGACCCTGCAGTCTGCCCCAGCCATACAATTGTCACCCATACTCTGAGGACCTAGTTTGGTCATATGCTGATTTCTTCTCTGTCCCACCAGAATTGGTGAGCTCCCATTAGCTCAGGTAAGCTGTTTCAGTGGGTAGGTATCCTCATTATGGTCTTGACCTCTTTGATCATATTCTCACTCCTCCCACTCTTTAGTTGGACTTTGGGTACTCAACCCAGTTCTTCCTATGGCTCTCTGCCTCTGCTTTCATCAGTTACTGGATGAAGGTTCTATGGTGACATTTAAGATAGATATCAATCTATATGGGAACAACCTAGATATGACTCAACCAAAGAATGGATAAAGAAAATGTGTTACATTTACACAACTCAGCGGTAAAAAAAAAAAAATAAAATCTTGAAATTTTCATGCAAATGGATGAAACTAGAAAAAAACATCCTAATGGAGTGAACTCAGACCCAGAAAGATGAGCATGGTATGTACTCACTCATAAGTGGATACTAGTTGTAAAGCAAAGGATAAGAATAAGTCCACGATTCCAGAGAAGCTAAGTAAAAATGAGAACCCTAAGAGAAATACAGATAGATCTCCCGGGAAGGCAAAATAGGCAAGATCTCTTGAGAAAATTGAAATCATGTGGGTGGGGAAAGGAGGGAGGACAGAAGGGGACCAAGAGGGGAGAAAGGGAGGGGGGAGAAGAACTTATGGGGATAGGATAGTCAAGATGGAGGAAGAACAGAGACAGAGAACAAGCAAAGAGATATCTTGATTGAGAGAGCCATTATGAGACTAGCAAGTAACCTGGCACTAGCGAAATTTACAAGAATCCACAAGAATGAGCCCAGCTATGACCCTACAATAGTGCAGAAGGTGTTCAAACTGGCCAAATATCTTAGTTTATAAACAATTTTAATACAGTGATAAATCAGAAGGAAATTTGATTGTGAACCTCAAATTTGTATTGGCTTTGGAACACTCTTATTTAGACAAAAGGGGGAGGTAATGGGAAACCTCCTTCTTCCAATGGCCTTTGAGAACTGGACCAGGTGGAGCATGGCTTTGGTATGAAAAAAGTCAGCAAGACCACCCTCTCACCCTCTTCCTGCTCACCACAACTGGATGTTGGGTTCTGTTCCTGTTTCCTCAATGTGATCCATTAGTTTCCTTTTCAATAAAAAAAATAACAGCTATTGTACCATATTAGAAGCTAGCATGGGATTCCTTTATTTGTGTTCCCATCTATCACATTTCTCTTCAGAAATTGATTAATATTCGGGACTGGAAGGTTGTGAACCTACCTGAAGTTCTCAATGCAGATTTCTTACATGTTATTTTCTAAAAGGAAAACATGAATGTATCAGTAATTCAGTAATATACAAAAATAGTCATATATATATATATATATATGCCAGTATACACAGAGACGTGTATAATCTGTGCAGTAAAATGACAAGAAGCCTTCAGATCTTAATGGGGTTTAATCAGCATGAATAAAACAGTGAAGATCTGGACTTCTCCCTTCCCTCCATTCTGACTTTCCCCTTTCTTTCATCTTGCCTTCATCCTGTTCTTCCCTCCCTACCTTTTTCATTCCCCTTCCCCCCACCTCTATCTGTCCCACCACCTTTTTCTTTCTGCCCTCCCCACCCTTTTGTCTGTTCCTCCCTTCTTTCTTGCATACCTTCCTTCTTCTTTTATTATGGTTTGGATACAAGTCTCTCAAGTCTCTGCTGCCCAGGCAGGCCTGAAATTTGCATTCTCTTCCTTAGACAGTCAAGTGCTGGGACTGCAGTAGGTTCCACCTTCCATACATGATTTGAATTATTTCCATATTTCTAACTGATTGTTTATATATTCATGAATGTTTGTGCCAATACCGTAAATTCATTTGTTAAAGAAAATAAGAAAGTGCTGTAAAACAAGAATAAACCTGTGTGTTTTAGTTGAAATAATCAAGAAAACTCTCATTTTATTCTGTGCTTTGTATTTTTAATTTTTTTCTGTTTCATCTTCTAATTCATATTTTGTATTTGCTATTGCTTGTTATTTGCTTTAATTTTGCCTTTAAAAGATCTTTTTCTAGGATGAGCAGTGGTGGCACATGCTTTTAATCCCAGCACTCAGGAGGCAGCACTCAGGAGGCAGATGCTGGTGGAACTCTGTGAGTTCCAGAATGTGCCCGTCAACAGAGAAACAGAGAAATCATATCTCAAAAAAGAAGGAAAGAGAGAGAGAGAGAAGGAAGGAAAAAAGAAAGAAAGAAAGAAAGAAAGAAAGAAAGAAAGAAAGAANNAAAGAAAGAAAGAAAGAAAGAAAGAAAGAAAGAAAGAAAGAAAGACAAGAAAAGTTCTTTTTCCCTTCCTCGCAACAGTCTCTCTCCCTTGCTCTAGATATATCTTTCTAAAATGAAGCATTCACTTTTAATGAATATAAGAAACCTAACAATTGTTCAAACTAATTTTATTATTTCTGACTATACAATGTTGTTTCTTGAAGAATGCTTTAAAAATTAATTCTATTTATTATGAAAGAAAGAAGTAAATTTTTGTTGCAATGTTCAACTTTTGGCCTACATTTTGCCTTGGCATCCTATAAAGAAATTGAATTATTGCTCAAAATTTTATCATAGTTTTTTGTCAATATTAACTTATTTTATCTTAATCATTTGTTATATTCCCAAATGAATTTTTTAAAAGTAAAATATTAGCTGTATACAATTTTAGCCTTTGATTATGTAAAGATGTGTTTCCATGAACTTTGAATATATGTTGGTATATGTGTTTGTGTAGGTATTTATGTCCACCTGAGTGTAGGTGCTCTGAAAAGCTGGAGGGCCAGATGCCCTGGAGCTGGAGTTACAGATATTTGCAAGCCCCCTCCATGGTTGTTGAGGATCAAACTTAGGTCCTCTACAAGAGCAGAGAGTCTTCTCATAAGCTGAAGCATCTCTACAGCATCACTTTTGATTATTTCAACCAACAGCCTTGTTCAAATTTAGAGGTCGGTAGAACTGAATAAGGTTTCTTGTAGTAATATTATTCACTATTCTAATTCAAGATTTTAACTTTTATGTTACTGCCTTGATTCATCCCTTAAAGAATCATTTCACTGCATTTTCAATAGAGAAAACTAGTATGGCATTATAAACAGATCATTAGACACATTGCATGAATATAACGGAAGTAAGTATTTCTCAAGATTAAATGCTAAGTGCTCTCAGCTAATGGTCCTTTTTCATTAATTCTATAAAGAGGAGCAGAAGCTTGCCCTTTACAATTTCATACCAACAAAATTCAAATACATTGAGCAGAATGAAATGTCAGGTTATAATATAAAGTAGTTATCAGATGACTCCAAAAGAATTAATCTGTTTGTATTTTCTATTGTCTAGAATATTTTGAAATGAGCACACATATGCTTTTGAAGTTTTTGCAGAAATATGCATAGTTTATATTTTCCTATCTATAAATCAATTATATGTAAAATCTATGTTGGTCATGTACTGGGGGGACACTTAAATCAGTAGGTGCTTGCTAACTATATTGGGCATGGTGGTATCCAGTTGTAATCCCAGAACTTGGGTGGCTGAATGAGGCAGATCTTTCAGGTCAATGGCCCAAAACCTTAGCCTTGTTAAGGTTTATTTCCTAAAAACATGGTGGGCACTTCCTTAAGTAAAACATCTAAGGTTAACCTCTCGCTTCTTTATTTGCACACACAGAGGCCAGGTCTTTCAGCTCTCTCTCTCTCTCTCTCTCTCTCTCTCTCTC
>LOEQ01004634.1:72884-83506 GCA_001685075.1 Bramus lutescens | reverse complement strand
AATCATATAGACATATACAGACATACATATATTCAATGAAAGGCATGATAGATATGAAGAAAAGCAAAGATTTTTTTAAACTCATATTTCTTTCTGTCCCATATCATGGCTCTTGACATGACACAGAAACTCCAGAAACTCTTTTTTTTCTTAACAACAGGCTTGGAATTAGAGAGGGACTGAGCCAGAGTCCAATTCCAAAACCAGCTGTATAAATTTAAAAATATAATATAGTATATCTTAGAGTTTTATGGGGCTTCCTTACTCATTAACTAATAAAAAAAACACGTATACAGTAGGATGTCCCACATCAGTGCTCAGGAGAATATGGTGGGATACTCCTGTACACAAATATTTGTTGTTCTTATTGTTAATAAAAAGCTGATTGTTCAATAGCTAGTCAGGAATTTCTGGGCCTAAATAATGCTGGGGAGAAGAAGGGTAGAGCCAGAGGAGATTTCACAAGACTAAGATTGAGCAAAATGGGAAGCATATGCATGAAGTAAACAAGCATTAGCAAAGTACATGGATTATTATAAATGGGTTAATTTAAGTTATAAGAGCAAGCTAATAAAAAAGAAGCTTGAGCTATCAGCTGGGTATTTATAATTAATAACAAATCTCTGTTCGGTTATGTAGGAAGCAGCTGGTGAAACTGAAAAGACTGCCTACAGGAGAGTCGTTCCTATGCCAAACTTGAGCAATACTGCAATAATGTAGAGCTGGCCAAGAAGGTTTAGGTGTGGGAGATCCTACCTTGAGAACATGAATTTAGGAGAAATGGCCCTGCCTGCTGCCTACAACTACTAGGGGTGAGTTTGCCAGAGCAATGCAGGAGCATTTGCCCTGTTGATAAAGACAATGGACAGCTGGCAGGCTGACCAACTTTGTAGCTAACCAGGCCCAGAACTAGGGTTATGTGTTGACCCACCCCAACATTCACCACATCTGTGATCTGCTAGAGCACATGAAGGGGCCAATTATTTAGACCCAAAGTTGTAGGATTTCCACAGCAAAGGCCAACAGCAAGCAAATAAAGAGTTCAAGGGAGGCCCCAGCATTGATACTGTAGCAGACACCAGAAGAAAATGACCAATGACACTTTCCAATGAACACTTGTGAGCAAATAAATATACAAGGATAAAAGGTTTTACTGAATAACTCACTGTGTCATACTACAACTTCCGTGATGAAAATGACTTTTCTTTATTTTTTTGTTTTATTCTCTTAAATTTATTTTATTTTATTTTTGAGGGGTGGTTGCAAGGGCAGAAGGTGGATACAAAGGGAATGAGAGATGAATGGGATGGAGATGCATGATGTGAGAGACACAAAGATAAATCAAAAAAAAAGTTTAAAAAACTGCTCAAATCCAATAGGTTACAAAATTTTCAATTTTTTAATATTTTTTTCAATATTTTAATTTATAGAAAATTTCCAAGAATAGAAAGTATCAAATAAATTATGGTACAATTCCAACTGATTAATAATTTACTGAAAGAAAAATTATAAATTGCCAGGCAGGGGTTTCGCATGACTTTATTTAATTCCAGTACTCAGGAGGCAGAGGCAGGTGAATCTCTGTGAGTTTAAAGCCAATCTGGTCTACAGGAGCTAGTTCTAGGACAAGCTGCAAAGCTACACAAAAATCCTGTCTCAAAAAATTTATAAAATAGTACATAAAGCTGTTAAGACTAGTAAGTTAAACTTATATACACACACCATTATTCATGATTGTCTTAATTTTGCTTGTTTTATTATATTTATTATACGTTGCACACAATAAGCTGTCATTCAAACAGGAAATACCTGTGTACATATCAATGCAGAATGAAAATGATGAACTTTAATGTTTAATATGTTATTGATTGACATGTTCTAGATCAGTGAGTGAATCTCAAGATTTTTCACTGACTGTTAATGTCCTGTGCCTAAACTGATATATTTAAAATTCTTTGCCAATAGAAAAACAAAATATATGGAACGGGGGATATGGTTCAGTGGAAGTACCGTTTTTTTGTTTTGTTTTGTTTGTTTGTTTTGTTTTGTTTTCTCAAAAGCACGAGGTCCCGAGTTTGTATCCCCAAAATCCATGCAGAAATACTATATGATGTATCTCTATAATTTCGGAGGTGAAGAGTTGGAGAGAGGCAGATTACAGGAACATGTTAGACAGCAACTCAAAATAAGCGATTCCCATGTTAATTGAGTCTATATCAAAAAAAAATAGATGTAGGCCAGCAAGAATGCTCCCTGTACTGAGACACTTTCCTCCAACTCTAATACGTTTATTCATACATAGGACATAAATGGTAGATGACACTGCAAAAGTATATTGTATATTCTGATTTCCACAAATATACCATGGCATATCATGCACACACACACACACACACACACACACACACACACTTAAAATATGAGATGAGAATGATCCAGCAAGATAACAAACGTTGACCTTCGACTTGTACCTGTGCATGTACAAATGAGTATACCCATACACAAGTTCTCACAAGTGTACACAATACACTCATATAAAACTGAAATGCTTATAACATGAGCATGTTTTGACTATTTAGATTTTGAGGTATGACTTTTCCATTTTTCCTATATTACCTTGCTGTTTAAAAGTAATTTGCCCTATTACCTTGTAACCTGAGGGTTTAGTGCTGAATTGTATCGAAGAAACTCATGTCAACCCACTTGTAAATTTTTGCTCGCTCTGTCCAGATAAAGCACCACAGAACCACTGACGGTTTTATAACCTACACCTAGGAGAGTGAATATCATTGCTGTATGGAATCAGGCATAGTCCCTGCATCTGATATGATGCTTAGTGGACATATAAATTGAAATTGGCATCTCACTGGTGCTTGAAACAGTCACAGATGGTTTTTAGCATATCACTGTGTTTTTCCATTTGGGGATTCCTTGTTTGTATCCCCTTTATGAATAATTAAAAATAAATCTGTGAGGCCACTAATTACAATAACCCACATCTGGCTTCGCAACAAGAAAACAATTGCCTAAAATATACAAACCTTACCATGTGATAGATAGGAGAGAAGGAATTTGGTTTGACCTTTCCCCTAAACTCTGAAGAAACAAAACAAGCATTTTGTGAGGTGCAATTAGTAAATTGTTTTGTGCAAACCATTTTGTTCTGAATTTTGTTAATTTTCTGGGCCTCTGAAATGCAAATTGTTTGTGAATACTTTTTTGAGAAATAAAAATCTTTCAACAATTGTGTTCAGATGTTTAGCTTGTTTTATGAAAAAATGTTTATGAGTTTTGCAGAGATATAGCAACAAGTGTTGTAAGAAAATTGGTCTATAACCAAGTGTCTGTGCCCATAGAAAAGTAAATTTATGACACTCTAGAGATGTCTTACCGTTAAGTGTACAAACTATACATGTATAGGACCCCAGTACAGTTCACAGACATTCTGGATGTCTCACAAGAGCCTGTAACTACTGCCCCAGGAAATGAGGCAGGCTCCTCTGGTCTCCTTGGTCACCTGCACTCAGGTGAGTATGTACCTACACATAGACACATACATATATGTGTAGTTAAAAATAAATGTAGAAGTACATTTATGGCCCTCTCTCTAAGCTATGTTTCAATTTAAGAGTCCACAAGGAACATCTTGTTTCCTTATAAATTCATCATGTACTCAAGAACTGAAACTCAGATTTTTTCATGTCACACAAAGTGACTGTCAGGGTAAAAAGTCTGAAAATGATTTTCAGATGTAAGGGGAAAATCAGCAAATAAAGTATTATTTTAGGAGTTTATTAAAATGCATGCAAAATATTTCAGTGAATTCTAAGTCTGATAATTAACCTAATTAAAATTTATAATGCTGCCTCTTTCAATAACATTTAAAAAATATATGCTTCATCTAAAAGAAATATTTTCAATGTGTGGTGATCCCAGTTATTTTTGATGTGCTCTATATTTTTAGAATCACTAAAGTGTATACTGCAAAATTTATTATTTTAGGATTTTATCTATGTATACAATGTATTTTGATCAAATAAATCCCATTAACTCTCCTATCCAGTTATTTCCCATGATTTTCCCCTTCTAATTTTATGTGCTCTTTATTAAACCTCCAGAGTTCATTTAGTGCATGTGCTTAGAAACAAGGCCAGCCACTGGAGGAAGGACAGCTTGTCAAAGGTCACATAACATATGCTTCTCCAGCAGGCACCACTTGCTCTTCTGCTAGGAGCAAGAGCCATGCCCCTAGCCACACTGAGCTTTTTAACTGTCTTTCTCCTGTACAGGTCTTATGCATACAATCACCTCCACAGAGTTCATCGGTGGAAAGGAACAGTCCTGTCCCAAATGTTGTTTTCCCAGAACTTCTTGACTATTTCTGGCATATTTAATCCAATAATATATTTTAGTGTCCTCATTACAAAATATAATAGCTTGATAATATGATGACTCTGAGAATTAGCTTGATAGAACATTGTTACAATTCATATAAAATTTGAAACATAATTTGAAATGTAATACATATATATGAAATTGAGGTATAAAGCATATATAGTTTGTGCATAATTGTTGATTAATTAAGATATCTATATTGTTTATTTTAAAGCAGTAGTGGGAAAAAAATCCTACAAATAAACAAGTCCATATTTAAGTTCTAACATTAACCCTTACAATTGTGGTATGCATAATTTCTCCAGTGTCAGCTTCTATTTTTAATGTTAAGGTGCTATACTGGATAACGGAGTCCTTTTATGCAACCTGTTTCTGAGTGTTTAAGTTTTATCTAACCACAAAGTTATCTAATTCCTTGACAAAAAAAGGAATGATCTTATTTACCTAAATCATTTATATGCCACTGTGGACAGATTAGAATTCCTCTACTAGAGCCTGAAAATGTCAGCTTCTGTTGTCAAAACTGTGAGAATCTAAAAACAGCAACATTCATACCTGAAAGGAAAATAAAATATAATTAAATAAATAGTGGTCATGTAACATGTTCATGTTTTTATTAAATGATAATATATTTTATGGAAAATTCTCTATGAAGCATAAATGCACACCAGTATTGAAGGTTATCTCCATAGCCAATCTATGAGTTCTATGGAGAATTATATTTGTAAATGCTTCTATAAAGTCAGTTCCTTCTGTTGACTTTCTCCTATTCTTTAGCCCACAGTGAAGCTATCTATCTATCAAGCCAGGTCATGACGTGAGACTGATTGTCCAGTATGCTACTACAGGACACTGAATAAAGTAAGGATTCAATGATAACCCTATAGCCCTATCCATGACTCCTTAAATATCTCAAGTGCCTTTTCTAAAAATAGAAATTTAATCACTTAAGTTGAATATAACAGTTTTTTTTCTCGCAAGCATCATGCATGCTATCATTATGTAAAACATTTTCTATCTTACAGGTTGAATAAATTGCATGGAGTAAATTTTCATATATCTAAACTCGGGCATATAATATGGCAAATTTTTCACCCTTTTAATATATTTTATATCTATAACACAGTAAAAATTGCTAAACTTAACCAAAATACATTTAAGAAAATTAACCTTTCAGAAATCCTTTGGTTTGACGTCCTTCTCTGCAATAAGAAAAAAGTGAAAGAATAGTGTATAAATATATTTAGAAGTTAGTCATATAAAAACACATTAAAACATTAAGGGATGGCCTCTAGATTCAAACATAATGTCATGACCCCAAAGCATAGAATCTTATTCTCATTTAGAGTTTCTTCTTAAAGCAAAAAGAGCTATTTGAATTTTTATAATGTATATTGCATATTTTATCTTGAACTTGAAAAAATATTAGCATAACTGTTCCACAAAGATGAATGACTTACTAGAATGGCCACATTAACATAGTAATATGGGAACAAATTCCTTTTTAGTCACTTCGGAAAATGGTGTCCTTGTATAATGTGAATTATAAAAGTAGGCAAAGCTTCGGACTGCTATAATCAATATTGCTGAATGTCTTTGTTTTGACCTATGGATTTCATGCAAAAGATGTCCTCACTTTACACCAGTTGACAAGCGGATTCTATAATTTATAATGAATTTTTGAGAAAGAAAATGTGAAACCACCGGTGGTGATATGGAAGTATACCAAGGTTAGGAGATTTCTACTAACATTTTAAGAAGCACAGAAAACAATATCATGTGTTTACAAATATCAGCTGCAAAAACTGACTAGTGGAGTGCAGGTGTACACACACAGACAAATTTAACTAATGATTATAAAAAATGTCTAGCAGCATTCTTTTCAATAAGTAAGCTACAACAGAAGGGCTTATAGAAAAAATAACTTGAATTCATAACTCAGGCATATAGCAAAATTAATTCAAAGTGGATCAGAGGTCAATAAGGAAAACCAAAAGCCACAAAATTTTATAAAGTATAAGAAAATATTGTGAACTTGGGTCAGAGAAAGTTGTCTTACATGTACCAGCCAAACTCAGTATATAGAAAAGCAAACTGATAAATTGAATTCCACCATTTAAGGAATTCTGTTTTCCATATTACACTGCTAGGATGGCAAATATCTTACAATCTGTAAGAAAATGAATACTTATCAGAAATCTAATACATTATATATATATATATATATTCTTGATCTAAATAATATATATAACACTAAAACCTCAGTAATATTCAAATAAGAGAACTATTTTTCTTTAGATATGCAAAATATTTAAGGTACTGTATCAAACAAGGCATATTAATGACAAATAAAATCAAAACATGGCTTCCTTTCAAATATTTAAAATATATAGGACCTCATGATGTGGGTGACAGTTATATGGCTTGTCCAGTTTGTGGAGCTACTGGCAGTGGAACCCGGATTTATCCTTAGTGCATGAACTGGCTGTTTGGAGCTCATTGCCTATGGAGGGATATCTTGCTTAGCCTATATACAGGATAGAGGGCCCTTTACCTGCCTCAACACAAAGTGACAGACTTGTCTTTTCATAGGAGGCCTTACCATCTGTGATTAGTGGAAGGAGATGGTGGGGTGAGGAGAAGGTGAGGGGAGTGGGAGAAGGGGAGCAGCGAGGGGGAACTGTGATTGATATGTAAAATAACAAAGATTTTTTTTAAAAAAGAAAATCTTTATTCTGTGTGAGTGTGTGTATGTAATATAAAAGGAAGACACACACACCATGGTTCATGTGTGATGATCAGAGGACAGTTCAAAAGAGTCATTTATCTCCTTCCATTTCACAGATTCTAGGAATCTAGCTTTGTTTCCTAGGCTTCCCTTAATCCAGTCTGTTATCCTGCAGAGACTCACACTGTAGTAGCATTCTAAGAAAATATATGAGGATTTGTGATAATCATAGCTTTTTTTATTCGTATACATTTAAAAAATGATGCTAACATTCTATATGATAGCTTGGAGAAGAAAATACAAAACACAACAAAAGAAATACTTTCTTTCATTTAGAAAGATTGCTATGGGCTGTGAAGAGTTGGCCTGTTGTTAAGAGCACTGATTCTCTTGCAAAGGAGTTGACATAGATTCCTGTACTAGGCTCTCCATAACTGCCTGGAATTCTAGATCCAGAGTATTGAATGCCTTCTGAACTTTAGTGGTACTTCATGCACGCAGTGCATATACAAATAAGCAGGCACACATACAGATATACAAAGGCAACTATTTTTAAATGATTGAATTTTGTAATTCCAAAGCCCTGACCAGAGTCTTTAAATTCTGAATGAACATTCAGGAAATATGTTGTTTCATACATTTCTTTGTATATGTTAATATGTACTTTATACTCTTTATGAACATATTGAAATCTTTTCTACAATATTCCAATATTATACTATTATGCTGTTATGAATTTTTGTAGGTGAGCAAATTAACAATGTAATACCTAACTCTGAAAAAAACTTACAGGTACTCTTAAAATCAATATGAATGCATATTTTACTTAACATTATAAAATATTTCAAATCAAATAGCAAATAAAAAGTGCACAAAAGATGACTTTAGTGTTTAAAAATATAAGGAATTCTGTCTGAGCTATAAATCAGTGGTAGAGTCAATGGTGATAAAATTCAAGGCTCTAGACTCCATCCCTATAAAAATAACTACCAAGATGATGGGTGTTGAGTTGATTAGCACAGTAGTTATTAGTGCATAATTATGATGTGGGATTTCCCTCTGTATGCTATGATTATGATTAATAAATAAAGGAACTGCTTTGGGCCTATAAGACTACCAATTGGCATGCCAATATGGTTGGGCTATATTCACTTAAAATCTGAGAGGACCTAGAAAGGAATTCTAGACACTTAAAAACAAGCTTTAGCTGCATTTTTTTTTCAAATGAGCTTTGCCTGCTAGCAGCATTCTGTGGCTCCTTTAAGAGATGTTTTCCTGATTCAGAGGTAGTGGGGAGAAGGCTCCACAGACATTTTGAAATGGAGCTTTCCTAGCCTTGATAACAGCAGGACCTCAGGCTCTTTCAGGAGACTGAACATTTGAATGGAGTTTGTGAACAACATGTTTTGGCTTGCTTGGTGGCAACAAGGACTGGCTGTGTACCTAGAGATGGATGGGGCATTGTGCTTGGCTCTCAGAGGCAGTAAACAGCTCCACCATGCTGGGCTGGTGGGGCAAGCAGGAAGTACCATATTTCCCCCTAGCAATGGTGCAGGTGAATTTTTTAAGAAGTGCTTAGCATTTTAAGAAGTCCTCCTGGACAGTAAAGAATTATATATACACAATAGCACAGATTGAGACATGAAAGACCTCTAAATGGGTCATAGTGTTAGATAAATGTCCGTAGGCTTGAGAGAGAGAAAAAAAGAGTACAGATAGCTATAAAAAAGAACTAAATGGTTTTTTAAAAGATAAAGCCTTTAAAGAGACAGAGTAAGACAGTCATAGATTAAAGGAGTAAAAGTAATAAAATAAATATTAAAAAGTAATAGAGTAAAAACACAAGTAAAAATTTATTCATGCACCTGAAGAAAAAATAGGTTGTTTTTTTTTAAAGAAAAAGAAAAAACTAAATAAAAAAAAAACAGTTGCAATGTGTAATCTTAAAAAAAAAAAAACACCTCTTGAATTGCAAGTCTGCAATCATTCTCTGGTCACTCCACTCTTTATAGAAACCTATCTTTCATTCAGACTTGCTTATCTTCTTTCATCTTCTTCCCTAGTTCTCATAATTCTTCATGAATTCAATTTCTTTAACCAATTGTTAATTTATAGAATAGTGTGTCTTTCAATTTTAAACAATAAGTTTGAGATTTATGTCAATTTTTGTGCTGATTATTTTTTCCAAGTGATCCAAACCTAGACATATCTAGAAAAAGGAAACAAATCTAACAAAATGCCCTATCAGACTGAAATGTGGGTAAATCTGTGGGAGTCTCTTGATTAATGTTTGATGTACCCCACAGCCAGCATGTCCCAAAGAAAATCACACAGAGATCTCCATAAGTTATAAAACTGATTGGCCCATTAGCTCAGTCTTCCTAGTAGCAGAACATCGAATATAATTGGGTAATAAGAATAAATACGATCGGTGTGGGTTTGGTAACTTTTTCAGCCAGGCAGGTCACATGTTGCCTCTTTGGTGGTCTGGGCTGGACTTAGAGTGATGGGCTTCCTCCTTTCTAGCATGCTCCTGTTCTCATCTCCCCACCTCTAATTCCTGTCTTGTTGACCTGCCTATACTTCCTGCCTGGCCAATCAGCGTTTTATTAACATACATGATTGAGAGAATACAGACAATTCTCCCGCAAGAAAAACATATACACAGAAACATATATAAATAAAAAGTTTTAGACAAAACCTTAGAGAATGTACTAGATGAAGTTTTAAATAGAAAGATTAAACTTAATTTAGTCTAAGTATTACTTAGAAAAGATAAACTAACCAATTTAAATATATAAGATAGCCAAAATCTTTTCTATTTTAAATACCAAAAATAAATAAATAAATAAATAAACAAACAAACAAACTTTATTTATTTATTTATTTATTTATTTATTGGCATTCCTGACCCGTGCAAAAACAGACATCCCTCAATTCCCTAAACATCCTGCTTATTCTGCAGGGACTCCTAACCCGGGCTACTGCCCCTAGTTCCCTACCCCATCTCAGCTTGCATTCAGGCACCTCCTCCCTTCCCATCTTCGGGGCCATAGATTCCCCCAGCTCAACCTGTTTGGGTGCTGGGACCCGGTGGTGAGTTCAAATAGGCAAGAGTTCCTTTGTTTCAATAGCATGCCGGTAGCAAGGTAGACCCTTTGTCTGCAAGGGCCCCTGGCCAGCAAAGGGGCCCTGATCCTGTGTAAGAAGATCCATCAGAGGATGAGTGCATTCCTGACCCATGCAAATACAGACATCCCTCAATTCCCTAAACATCCTACTCATTCTGCAGGGGCTCCTAACCCAAGCTACTGCCTCTAGCTTCCTACCCCATCCCAGCTTGCATTCAGGCACCTCCTCCCTTCAAAACTTCGGGGCCATTGATCCCCCAGCTCAGCCTGTTTGGGTGCTGGGACATGGTGGTGAGATCAACCAGGTGGGAGTACCTTTGTTTTAATAGCCTGCCAGTAGCAAGGTAGGCCTTTTGTCTGCTTTGTCT
>LOEQ01004634.1:14551-36407 GCA_001685075.1 Bramus lutescens | reverse complement strand
TGGCTGTGTGGGATCCTAGTCTGTTTGGATGCTCACCTTACTAGTCCTCGATTTTGTGGGGAGGACATTGGTATTCCCACAGGGCTGGGAACCCTGACTGCTCTTTGGATTGGAAGTGGAGTGGGTGGGGGAGGGGGAGGGAATTGGGATGGATGCAGGAGGTGGAAATTTTTAATAATAATAATCATAATCATAATCATAATCATAATAGCAGAAGGAGGGAGAACATGTACAAGGAAGTCAAGACATTGAGGGGTGTGTCCACCCACTGAGAATGTGGGCTCTAATAGGAGCCAAGCAAAGTCAGCTGGAGTGGGACTGATGGAGCTTGTGATCACACCAGCCTTTCTCTCTCTCTCTGAATGTGGCTGACAAGGAAAGCTGACTGAGAAGCCAAGGACAGTGGCACTGTGTTTTGATTAAACTGCATGTATTGGCTTTTTGGGAGCCTAATCTCTTTGGATACACACCTTCCTACACCTGGATGGAGGGGGGAGGACCTTGTTATTCCCACAGGGCTGGGAAATCTGACTTCTCTTAGGACTGGAGGGGGGAGGGAGGAGTGGGGGGAGGGAAATGGGAGGTTGGGAGGAGGTGGAAATTTTGAATAAATAAATCTATAAAAAAACCTTGACTTTTCATGACAATAAGACATCTGCTCCTGGCATCACCAATCTACTTCAAGAGGATGACAGGCATTGAAGAGGCTCCTTGTGAAGCTGTTTAGCCATGTTGGGCAAGAAACTTCTCTCGCCTGGGCTATTTGATAAACTGGACATGCAGGACCCACAGAGAAATGACTGTTGAACTTGTGTAAAGGGAAGACTGCCCTTCAGTTTTCCTGCTTCATGAAAGAGTCTGTGAGACACTCTACAGGATACAGAAAAAAAAGTGACTTACAAACTTCCAATATAGGCAGAACTGACTGAAATTTCCTTCTTCATGGAAAAGTCTGAAGCATACTATGGGCCTGTAGGCTGAAAATGGATGTCCCAACAGTACAGAAGAATTTTGGTTGACTGTCCAGGCATTGAGATGTCTCTGTCATTTCTAGAGTTTTGGAAGTTGCTTACAATGTACTTTCTGTTTACTTAGGTAATATTAAATCCTTCTGGAATGTTTGATACAGCTGAAGAATTTATAGTTATAGTTTTCCTTAGTTATGATAAAAGATAAAGTAGATATGAATGCTGTAACTGTAATTGTTGCTTCACACCTGTTTTTTTATGTAATTTTACTATGTTAAAGGTAAAGCCTTCCTTTTTGTTTAAACAGAAAAGGAGAAATGGTCTGAGAGGTCCTTCTGTTTATGTGCTGCTTTTTTTGGTTAATGAATAAAGAACTGCTTTGAGCCTATGTCAGGGAAGAACAGAACTAGGTTGGGAAATCTGGGCTGTATTCTGGATGAAGGAAGGGCAGAGTTAAGAGAGAAACCACGGAGCCACCTCCAGATACAGACATGCTGAAAATTTGCTAATGAGCCACTACAATGTGGCGATACACAGATTAATAGAAATGGGTTAAATTAAGATGTAAGAGTTATCCAATAAGAAGCTAGATCTACTGGGCCTAGAAGTGATTTAATTAATACAGTTTCTGTGTTGTTATTTTGGTTCTGGGTGGCCAGGACAAACAAGCAGCTTCCTCCAATCAGGATGTTTTAACACAGCAAAGGAAGAATGAATTATCAGTTAGACAAAGCCATTTCTTTACTTTGATTTGTGTAGGAGAGAGGGGTCAGCTCCAAAATAATCACACAGAAACTTTATTATTTAAAACCCTGCTTGGCCCATTAGCCCTAGCTTCTTATTAGCTAACTCTTACATCTTAATTTAACCAATTTTTATTAATCTGTGTATTGTCACATGGTTGTGGCTTACCAGGTAAAATTCCCAGCTTCTGTCCCTTGGTGGCTCCATGGTGGGTCCCTCTGCCTCTTCTTCCCAGCATTCTGTTTAGTTTTTCCCCACCTAGCTCTGTTCCCCTATAGCACTGCTATAGTCCCAAAGCAGTTCCTTTATTACCAATGAAAGCAACACATAGACAGTAGGACATCTCACACCAGATTTGTTTAAAAACGAGTCCTCAAGCATACACAAAGAATCACAGCAGCCACGGAATACTGAGAGTGGGAGAAATGATCTTCTCAGGGAACAGCACAAAAGTTAGTTACATAATATCAGTCATCCCTGAAAACATACACACAAGAAACATTATACAGACTGAGAAAGTCATATTTAGGAGTACACACACACACACACACACACACACATCTAATAGCAGTTAATAAAAAAAGAGGTTGAGAACTTTCAAAAGAGCAAGAAGAGGTATATAGAAATGTTTAATGGAAGAAAGGGGAAGGAAAAAATGATGTGACTTTATTATTTCCTCAAAAATTAAAAAAAAATAAAAAGAGAGGGAGGCAGCTCCTGAGATGACTTAGTTGGTAAAGGTACCTGTACCCAAACCTGAAAATTTGAATTCAATCCCAGGGTCCACAGAGTAGAATGAGAAAATCTCTGCCAACATTTACTCTTACCTCATGCACACACATGATGCACACACACACACACACACAGAGATAGAGAGAGAGAGAGAGAGAGACAGAAAGGTTCTTTCAGATTTCTTAGGCTGCCACGAACGTTGAAGAGTAATGGTTGCAAATTTGGTTTTTACCTTTTATATAAGTTATTTTTTATCATTAACTGTTGACAAATTGATTGATAATATAAATAGTTTGCTGTGATGGTTGACTTGTCAGAATCTAAACTCACTGGAGAAATATGCCATTGGGGCATTTTCTTTACTACATTAATTGAGGCAGGAAGACTGCACTACCATGTGTACCATTATTCCCCAGGTGAGAAATTTGACTGCATAAGTGGAGAAAGGGAAGTGAGCAAGGGTGCTTCCATTGTTGTCTTCCTGATTGTGTTTGTGTGATCTGAGACCAGATGCCTCAGGCTCCTGTTGTCTTGACATCCTGACTACAAGGGAATATGTTTATTCTGACTCATGTTTTTAGGTTCATTCCATTGTGATGGAGAAGTCAGGACAGTAGGAGATAGGAGCCTGTATGAGTAAGTATATGGGCATTCATGTGGCATGGTGTGAAAGTAAAAGCACAATTAGGGGAATTCAGTTCGCATGTTCCAATTTTTTGAAGTGGGTCTCTAGTTATTGTTGTTGTGCTGTGTATTCCTGGCTAGGTGGCCTACCAGTTGATAGTAATTCTCTTCTCTCCAACTCCCATCTAAATATTGGAGTACTGTAAGTACAAATCTACTACATGAGGTTTTGTATGTGTGTTCTGGAGACTGAACTCCAATCCTCAATCTTTTATAGCTAATGTTTTTATCACTTATGCTGTCTTCCACAACCATGTCAAATTACTTTAAAACATAAACCATAGATGATAAAGAACAATAACTTCCTTTAACTAACAAATTTAATTGCATGTATTTCATAGAATACTTTATCTAATATTAAATTCAGGTGCCTTTTCTCCTGAGGCAACAATTGTATCTGTTACTAAAATAGGTATGCAGATTGCTTAAAGGCAATGAACAGATGTTTCCATATGCATTGTATGAGAAATATTTTACAGTCTTAACATAAGAATTACTTAGGTAAATGTTGGATTTTGACTATTTGTAGATAGAACTATATAATCCTAGCACTTGGGAGACTGAGACAAGATGTACACACTTGACAGAGCAGATATTGATGACAGAAGTTCTCATAATCGTCCCTGAATTTACTTATATCACCCTATGATAATTTCTTTCAGAGTCCATCTTGGCAGTTATAAGCTCTGGCTAAATGACATTTCAATAATCTCTGCTCTCCAAATATATTACAAAACCTTTGATTCTTTTCAAATTACAAAAATAATGGTTAAACTAAAATTCTACTATTAATTACCAAATAATACGATTTTTTATTCTTCAGCATCCTAATATTTCTCTTATAAAAAGCAGTGATTAGTGATGAAATAAAGGTAATTGATGCCAATCTTGATCACTCAAGTTTGAACCCTCAAATCAATTGAGAGAGAACTAACTTTGACAAGTTGTTCTCTGACCTATATGTGTCATGGTAGATTTATGCCCCATCACCAACACACTAAATGTCATTTTAAAAAACCTTGCAATATCATCTTTGTAATAAAAAAAATCCAATAGACCTTTCCTGAGCTCAGTAAGAGCTAAATATATTTCAATCGACAGAAATCATTTCAATTCTATTTTCTATGACTTTATTTTTAGGTAAGAAAACTGATTATTCAATACAAAACAGCTAATATGTCATCTCTTTATTCAATTTAACTTCATCCACATTCCTACTCTTTGTCTGTTTTCTTTCTTTAGTGCCTATATTAACTAATTCCGCTCATGGATTCTGAGAGAACTCGTCCATAAGTATAAAACTCTCTTTACCTAAGAGACTCAGTGTGAGTCTCTACATGACAACTGAATATTTTTTATCCAAAGGGAGAAAAAAATGGAAGTTGTTGTTGAATGTGTCTTGTGATATTTTGTTCTGTTTATAACATATAGAAGTATCAAAAAAAGCAACTTGAGGTGACTTGCCTGTCTGTTCTTACATTTTAAAGAAGGAAATTTGTTTTCTTTTTTGTCACATCGAAACAGATATATAAATGTCTTTGACTCACAAAATATGTATCTTATTGTTGATGCCAGGTTTTGCTATGCTGTTGGTATAGAATACACACCACAACTCTTAGAATAATCTCAACCAGGAATGCTACTTCCATGTATTTTAAATAAAATAAGTGATACAGATTATATTCTGTTGTCTTTTACATTTCTGAGACTTTAATAAAGCCTCCTACCCAAGAATATTCTTTATGGTTGACAAACATACCTGATCTCCATATCCTTCAAGACAAATCTACATGCCTCTTAATCCACCTATCTTTCTGGCTATTTATGTCTACTGATAACAGTCTTAGATTGTTTCAGAATACTTAGCCAGGGATCTGTGGAGGCTCAAGGGAAATCTATTTCCTGTCCTAGCATTGTAAGCTACCTGAAATATAAAAGAGTTAATCCACTTGGCTAAGGGAAACCCCTAATAAAAGCATTGTCATGCATAGAAAGGGGAATCTATCTCAAAACCTATTAAAGAGAAAAGAGAAATATTTATTCCTTTAAAGAGATAATGTACATTTTATTCCCAGAGTTCCTATCCCCTCAATCGCAATGTACTATGAGTCACCATGACGTTCTGTTGGGTCTGCCTAACTTTCTGAGTCTTTTTCTTATTTTCTATCTATTCTTTTCAAGTGCTTTACAGATCCCGAGAACTTCCTGGCATCCTGTTCTTCCATACTTTCTGAATCTTGCTTCCCTTTTCTTCTCTGAAGCTGTTTTTCTGTTCCACGACTGACCTGTATTCCTCACACAAATGGCATGACTCTCTCTCCAATAAGCTTCCACCCATAATCTATAAGAAACTTCTCTCTAAACTCAATAAAGCTTACCTTTGTGCTCTGTGAATTTCATCCTTCAAAGTTTAGAACCTAGAATTCAAAAGCTACTGGCTCACACCAGCGTCGATTGTCATTAAGTCTATAGGACTAGCTCTGCAAGAAAAACTCACTATGAAAAACATACCAATATTCACTAAGAATTTTTATGTGCATATGCAGCTTACCCGAATACAGGTAAAAGAATGCCTTTGTGAGTTTTGTACTTGCTTCTTCTTTCTTTCTGTGTTTAAGAATTCCAATATGAAGATTGACTTTTTTCTCTATCATTGACAGTTACTGTGTGTTGTATTTTAAAGTAAGCATGTTAACTATTGTGTACCCTGCAATCTTATCTCCTTCGTATTTATTTTATAAGTAGATAAAAGGATTCTTTTATAATGATTTTGATTTTAAATTCTACCCTGCTCTGAAGTATTTTTTTTTTATCCAGGCTTACTCACCACCTGTAAAATGTTGCTGGTCCATTTTTTCTGAAATTTCTGAATAATTTTCGTTTAAAGTCTGCTTGTACCGCAAAGTGCACAGTCTTGTATGACTATTCAGACTGAAGAACCCTGCATCTCTATTGTTAGGTTTAATCCATTGAGTAACATGTAATTGTTCTGCTATTGGGATATAGCTTTGTGTTTTGTCCTTGACAGTTTTTATTTGTCCATATGCTTATTTGTTAATTTCTGACTTTAAAAACTAGAATGAATTTCTCGACTGAAATGATTAATTTAACCTGTGTTCTTCTGTTGCCACTAACAAATGGTTTTTTTGTTTCATTTCTCCTTGCAGTCATTTTTAAGTTTCAATAATATTTCCCCAAACATCAAGCATCCTTGTAGCATATTGTCAACTGTTCCCATGGCTTCATTGGTAGCATATGAATTCATATTGCTGAATTGAACTATAAAAGTTTATAAGCTTCTTTCCTATTGTTGTGATAAGACATCATGGCTACAGCAACTGACGGTTAGAATTCACATTGTTAAATCAAAGGCATGCCAGTAGGAGCAAATCAGAGATCCCGTCTCTAACCACAAACAGGAGACAGAGATGACAGACAGGGAATTACAGGAGTGTTTTGAAGTCTACTGTAGTGGCAAACCTTCTCCAAAAAGAGCACAAATTTTAATCCTTCCCAAATGCTCTCATTGGTTGGGGACCGAAGGTTTAATCTTTTGAACTGATGGGGGTCATCCTCGTTCAAACAACCCTAGAGGGTGCATGAAAGAATATAGTAAGGTTTTTTTTTTTAATTAGATGTGATGCTTGTTCTCCCTTAATTTCCATGTATGCTTCCTACTACCTCCTCAATACTTTTGAAACATTGACATTCAAGTTTCTGTCTCAAAGATAATGTGGTATAAAATGTTTTCTTAGACATTATTTTCTTCCAAATATTTACATAGTAGCTCTATTTCTTCCTTAACATGGATTTTCATTAAGAAATCTGGATTTGTTCAATCCCTGACTCTTTGCTTATCTTTTTAGAAGGTCTTAGTAACTTGTTTTGACTGATGATTTCTCTCTAACTACAATTCATGAACAATGATTTTTCCATTAATCCTTTAATAATATTTACCTCACAATTTTTTATGGGAAGTTCATGAATGGTTATTCTTCTTTCCCATTCATTAAATTTTACCTATCATTACTTTTATGGCTATGTTTTCCCTTCCACAGATCTCGATTTTTAAAAGATTTGGTTGCTTGGTTTGGTTTGGTTTTGGAGACAAGGTTTCTTTGTGTAATTTTGGAGCCTGTCCTAGAAATCTCTCGGTAGACCAGACTGGCTTTAAACTCACATAGTTCCTCCTGCCTCTGTGTCCCACTCACATAGTTCCTCCTGCCTCTGTGTCCCACTCACAGTTCCTCCTGCCTCTGTATCCCACTCACACAGCTCCTCCTGCCTCTGTATCCCACTCACACAGCTACTCCTGCCTCTGTATTCCACTCACATAGCTCCTCCTGCCTCTGTATACCACTCACACAGTTCCTCCTGCCCCTGTGTCACACTCACATAGTTCCTCCTGCCTCTGTATCCCACTCACATAGTTCCTCCTGCCTCTGTATCCCACTCACACAGTTCCTCCTGCCTCTGTGTCACACTCACATAGTTCCTCCTGCCTCTGCCTCCAGAGTGTTGGGTTTAAAGGCGAGTACCATCACTGCCCAGCAATTTTCCAGGTTTTTAATAACAAAATTCCTTACTTTGTCAGGGGAGCAGATAAGTTTAGTTTTTAACTCTATTTCAGATTCACTGGAAAATCATGATCTCCAATGTTTGTTTGTTTATTTATTTATTTATTTATTGCTTGGTTTTGCTGCTGCTCTGTTTTGGAGAGGTGTTTGTTTGTTTATTTGTTTGTTTTTGACTTTTAATGAAAATAGATTGTTCTCTCATTCAATCCATCCCAACTACACTTTCCCCTTCTCCACTCCCCCCTGTTCCTTCCCACCTCCCATTGCCCACAAATCTGCTCCTCCCCCTTTTCTTCTTCAGAAAACTGTAGGCCTCCAAGAAACAGAAGCCACCACAGGACAAAACAAGGTACACCAAGACAAGGAAAAAGCCCTCATAGAAAGGCTGAGCAAGGCAATTCAATAGAAGGAAAAGATTAATAAGAGCAGGAAAAAAAGTCAGGTACATACCCTCTCCAACTGTGAGGAGTTCCACAAAAAAAAAAAACACCAAACTAATAGGTATAACATGAGCAGAGAACCTGGTAAGTCCCATTCAGGCTCTAAGCCTGCTGCTTCAGCCTCTGTGAGCTCATGCTGCTTGATTTTGAGACAAGGTTTCAGTCTATAGCCTGAAAATCCCTCTGCAGTCCAGACTGATATCTAACTCACTGAAAATCATCTGTTTCCGCATCCCTAGGTGTGCACCACCTTGCTCAGCTTGATCTCTAGCTTTAACCATGTTTTCCATATTTTGAATTTTCTTTTGCTTTTTCTTTACACCTATGTGAACCTTACCATATAGACATTTGATCTACCTTTGTTGCTCAGGACACCACCTCACAATGCTTCTGCCTTACTTTCACCAAAGCTGAGATCATAGGTCTATGACACCATACTCAGTGATCTTCATAGTTTAATAGAACAACTCTCATGAGTTGACTATTGTCTGTCAGTTCAGCTTTATGTCTTATGTCTCATGTTCCTGGGATTCCATGAGGGCTTTTGTCTTGCCAGTAGCCCAATTTTGCAGGTATGTCATGTCCAATCATAAGTTTCCAATAAAAACCCCTAAAATTCTAATATCATTTCCCAGGATAATACCAAATTCAATTTTATAGGCAATGTCATTTTACTTAGTAGGCACAGGGAAAAAAACATGCAACATTGCCTAAGACAACTCAAATACTTCTGCATACATGCCAGCGCATCAATCCCTCAATGCCCACAAGAAATTGGTGTCAGAACACTCAAGAATACCAAAATCCAAGGATTCTGAAATTCCTTATATAATAAGGGATAATACCGAAATGCAAACTACATGTATCTATGCATAGATTTTAAATCATCCTATAATTAAATATAATATGTAGCAGTGTTTGAGCATAATATACATGGTTACTATTTTACAATTCTTAGAAAGAGTAATAATTTAAATATATTTTACATATGTTCTTGGACAATTTCATACATATTTATGGTGTATTTTGACTATAGTCATGCAGCACTACTCTCTCTAATTCTTCCCTGATGCCCCACCAAAAGTTCCACTCCAAACTTTGTGTCCCTTCCATTTTTAAAAATATATTCAATCCAACTAATATTTACCCTGCAGACATGTGTATGAGACCATACACTGAACTCTATCAGCTATAATTTTCTAGTCAGTAATATACTTTTAAGAGTTCTTTAACTGAAACTCAGAATTTACCTGTAATGTTTCTTTTTTCTCTTCCAAATCATTCACTTTATATTTTAATTACTTTATAAAATTATGAATTCACTATGCTAGTCAATAAGATATATCAATTACAAGAACTTGTCTTTGTACAAGGAATTTGAAGAAGACACCAGAAAATGGAAAGATCTTCCATGCTCATTAGTAGATAGAATAAACATAGTAAAAATGACAATCTTACCAAAAGCAATCTACAGATTCAATGCAATGCCCAGCAAAATTCTTCACAGAATTTGAAAGAATAATGCCCAACATCGTATGGAAAAACAAAAACCCAGGATAGCTAAAGCAATCCTGTACAATAAAGAAACTTCTGGAGGCATCACCATTCCTGACTTCAAACACTACAGTAGCTGCAGTAGTAAAAACAGCATGGTATTGACATAAAAACAGTCAGGAACTGAATCAAAGGCATGTATATGAATACACATGAACATCTGATTTTTTACAAAAACGCTAAAAAATATAAAATGGAAAAAGAAAGCATATTCAACAAATAACTGCTGACATAACTGGTTATCTACAAGTTGAAGTAAGCAAATAGATGCATATTTATAAGCATACACAAAACTCAAGTCCAAATAGATCAAAGACCTAAATATAAAGCCAGCCACACTGAACCTTATAGAAGAGAAAGTGGAAAGTACATTTGAACGCATTGGCACAGGAAACCACTTCCCAAATATAATCCTAGCAGCACAGACACTGAGAGCAACAATTGATAAATGGGACCTCCTGAAACTGTGAAGCCTCTCTTAAGCAAAGGACATGATCAATAAGACAAAACTGCAGCATACAGAATGGGAAAAGATTTTCACCAACGCCCACATCGGACAAAGGTTTGATCTCCAAAATATACAAAAAAAAATCAAGAAAGTTCACATGAAAAGAACGAATAATCCAATTTTTAAAAAATGGGTATAGCAGGTAGTGATGGTACACGCATTTAATCTCAACGCTTGGGAGGTGGAGGCAGGCAGATCTCTGTGAGTTTGAGGACAGCCTAGTCTACAAGAGGTAGTTTCCAGAACAGACCCCCCCCAAGCTTAAAAAAAACTGTCAAAAATATTGAGTACAGACCTAAATAGTTCTCAACAGATGAATCTCAAATGGCTGAAAGACACCTAAGGAAATGGTCAACATCATTACCTATCAGTGAAATACAAATCAAAACAACTCTGGGATTCCATGTTATACCTGTCAGAATTGTCAAAATCAAAAACACCGATGACTTCTTATGTTGGAGAGGATTTGGTGTAAAGGGAACACTCCTGAATTGTTGGTGGCAGAGCAAACTGGTACAACTGATGTGAAAATCATTATAATGAGTTCTCAGAAAATTAGGAAGCTATCTACCTCAAAACTAAGCATTATCACTTTGGGGTATATTCCCAAAGGAAGCTCATTCATACCACAAGGACATGTGCTCAACTGTGTTCATAGTAGCATTGTTTGTCATAACCAGACCTAGAAACAGCATACATGCCCCTAAACATAATAATGGATAAAGAAAATGTGGTACATTTACACAATGGAATACTACTCATTGGTAAAAATAATGACATCTTGAACTTTGCAGGCAAATGGATGAATCTAGAAAACATTATATTGAGTGTGGCAGTCCAGACCCAGAAAGACAAATATTGTATCTACTCACCCATATGTGGCTTTTAGATATAAAGTAAAGAAATACCATCCTACACTCTACAACCACAGAGAACCTACACAACAAAGAGAACAATAAGAGAGACATACATGGATCTAATCTATATGGGAAGTCAAAAATGATAAGAGTAAATTATTAGCATGAAGGTTATGAGAGAGGAAAGAAAGGTAGAGTGCAAGGAGCAAGGGGAACAGAAAAATGTGTAGCGCAATAAAAACAATAAAAAAAGAATATCAAGTGTCATCTTCATGTGCTTAAAGGGAGCATATTCAATAGGAACCATTAAATATGATGTGAAGTTGGAAGCTTATCATTATATGTTACCATATTGATTTTTTCATTGCTGCTCTTAGTTTCCCAAGACATTTTCTAATTCTCCTTCATGGATTCTGTTTTGAAAATCTTAGCATTCATGGTTAAGATTATCTCAGTTTTAATTCTCAGCATAAGTTCAATACCTAGTCTTCCAAAGACTGAAATCAGTGAGCTTCTCGCTGAAGCTTTGGATGTTTTTCATGTCTAATCTTTAGATCAGTATACAGTCCTAGGACTAGCTCCACAATTAAGAGTGTTCATTGCTCTTGTAGAGGACCCCAGATCAATTCAAAACACCAATGGCAGGCTGCTCACAATTGACTGTACCCTTAGCTAGGAGGGTTTCAGCCTGTATTCATGTTCTCATGTGATACATATGCATACATACATACATATATACATGAACGCCCGCATAACATACACTTAAATAAAAATATAAACAAATTTTTAAAAATTAACATACTGAACTATAACAATAGTGGCACAAAGTTTATGAGAATAAAGAAGCAATAACTGATTTGACATAAGGTCCCTTCTAGGAGATAGAACCCATCCCTGACCAAGAACATTTCACTGAGGCTGACTTATAGTGTCAAAGGACTAGTCCATGGTAGCATATAGGTAGACATGGTGATGAAGAAAGAGCTAAGAGTTCTACATCTTGATCTTAAGGCAACAGGAGAAATTTTGTGTACAATTTGAGCATAGGAGACCTCAATGCCCACTCCTATAATGACACACTTCATCCATAAGATTGTACCTATTCCAGCAAAGTCTATTTCCTATGGGGACCATGTTCTTTCAAATCACCACAGATTACTAGTGATATTATGCTATACTTATGGATCAGTGCCCTGTTCAACTATCATTAGTTAAATTTCCTCCTACAGCAGATAGAAGCAAATACAGAGACCCATAGCTAGACTTTACACAAGGGGAGAAACCTTGGAATACTTGTTACTAAATGAGATTCTTTTTTCTTCAAATCCCTCCCCTTAGAGTTCAGAAAAGCCTGTGGATGAGAAGGCCTAAATAATCTAAGATCAAGAAGGGATGGAAGACATCAAGAAACAAGGCCATCTAAATCAACATAACAAATTTCATAGAGATTGAAATAGCATGGACAGGGTCTACATGGGTCTGCACCAGTTCTTCTGTGCTTATATTATGAATCATAGTTTCATGTTTTAGGAGATTCCTGAGCATGAGGATGTGATTCTTCTTGCTTTTCTTGGACTCTTTTTCTTCTGTATGTCTGTCTTGAACAGCTTTGATGTTACAGTTTTTCTTTCCTTTTACTGTATTTTATTTTGTTTTACTTTTAACATGAATTAATGACTATATACCTACCAGAGTAAAGGTTAACAACAGAACTGTCATTTATACCTGCTGGCAAAGGGGAAATCACTTTTCTCCAATGGAATGACAAGGTAAAACAACCACTCCACAACAGATCTCTTGTTCAAGAGTAGTTGACCAACAAATTAAGGACTCCATAGCTTTTGTGGGTCCTTTTATTTGCTTAGAGTTTGCTGTTCTATTTTGTTTTGTGTGATATATTTTATTTTCTAGGTTTTGGGCATTTATTTTTCTATTTGAATTTTATTTGTTTATTGAGAAAGAAGTTAAAGTTGGGTGGTAGGGAGATGGAAAACATTATTAGAATATATTTACATTTAAGAATGTTTTAAATAATAAAGGTATTTTAAAACATCAACATACTGTGGTTTAAGCACATGCAAGTATAGCTGATCTTAGCCAGATCTGTTTTAAATCATAATTTCTCCCAGTGTTTCATAGATGCAGGTCATTCCTTTAGTCTTTCATATTGTTGAATTGAGTGACTGTTAGAACTCTGTATCTTCTTTCATCAGTTGCTGGATGAAGGTTCTATGATAACAATTAAGGTAGTCATCAATCTGATTACAGGGGAAGGCCAGTTTACACATCCTCTCCACTATAATTTTTAGCCTAATTTTGTAGGTTAGAAATATAAAGTCTCTTATTTGAAGAGGAAGAAAACATATCCAGTTCCTATACACCTGACCTTAATGCTGTTCTCTTCACAATATTGATGAAATAATATCCATATTGATCCAGATGGACATCATCAAGTCCATGGAAAATTTGGAAAATGCTAAGCATATTTGACTTTATAAAATATTTTGACTTACTACAAGATGAAAATATTTTCTTTTAGCCAGGCAGTGGTGATGCACACCTTTAATTCTAGCACTTGGAAGGCAAAGGCAGGTAGATCACTGTGAGTTCAAGACAAGCCTGGCCTACTAGAGCTAGTTCCAGTACAGGCTCCAAAACTACAAAGAAACCTTGTATCGAAAAACCAAAAAAAAAGGAAGAAAAGAAAAGAAAATATTTTCTTTTAACTCAAACATGTTTCTAATTTGATAACAATTACTACCAGTTTCAAAAACAGATAACTTAATGATTTTATCAAATAGATGCTAAGGACAACACAATTGGATGAGATAATGCACTGATGAACTGACAGAGACTCACAATTAAACTAGAGAAGTTGTAAGCATTTATAGAAATGTGGAAAGCTTCTTTCCTATGACCACTTTTCCTGACACATTATTTTATCACATGCCACATGCCTCAGGAATGTTAACTTTTGTTAGCAAGCTAAATGAGTTAGTGTTTAAAGATACCAGGCTTTAAAGAATAATCAAGTGATGAAGAATGAACTAATCAATTGCTTTTTGATTTGTTTATTTGCATGAAAGACAGTTATAAGATTTAGATGAAGAATTATCTTCTAGTAGGTATATATCACGATTAAACCCTGCTGTGTGCAACCTCTTGATAATACTCAGTGACATTCTATCTTGTATTGTTACATTCAAATCATTATAAATTTCAAAGTGCCCTTCTGAGAACTATTCTTCCAAAAATATTAACACTGTTATGACTTCACAATGAAGTATAAAAACATTTAATATTTTTATTTCAAGACCTGGAGAAGATGGGAAGCTCATAACAGGATGTAAAGCACAAATCAAACTATGATCAATTGAGTACAGTTTTTTATGTGTCTATGTGTGCATAATGAAAGGAAGGGAAAGCATGCATCAATGTGACTTATTATAGATTATGATAAATTGAAAGCAGCAGAAGTAATTAATAAGTTCCTACTAGAGGAGTATTTATACAAACTTCTTAGCAGGATCAGGTAACAACTACCCAGTCTCCATTTGAGCTAAGTGTTTTCCCATGGTGACAGATGGAATAACTAACTCTGAACTGAATAGTTTCTGTCTTTCCTTTTTTATGTCTCTGGTGTTGGGAGTCACCTACTTATCTTTTATCACCTTAGGGATTGCAATTAGGGATTGCGGTAATTGAGTTTACCTCAAAGACTATTTAAGTTTCATAATCAGATCCAAAATTAGACTCATGAGGGGGGATCTAAAGAGCTCCAAACACACAAGATTGTAAAGAGTCTACTGTATCCCAGAGAAGCCAGGGGAGGCTATGGCATGTGTGCATGAAGCTTTTGGTTTTGTTTTTGATGCACTTTGAAAATAATTTCCACATGATACCTAAAATTGACATTTAGGAGTCATTAATTCAGGTCTTAGCTTTTTTTTAATTCCATTTTTTTATTTCACTTAACTCTGAACATTATAGGAATTGTTTCCAGCATTTCCTTTTGTTTATTGCTGTTTGCATAGAGGTCATCTGGGTTTTGCTTTCCTTGTCCAAATTCCAATAATCAAAAAACATTTTCCACTTGGAAGCCAGGGTCTTTTGCAATGTTCACAATTCTGTTGACTGTATCTGTCTTATGTTTCTAGTGACAAACATCTATCCATGTGATAATTGGCTCTCTCTTGGTATTTTCTCGACTATATTGGAAACTTGATGTGCACAGATTGTGAATTACAGAAAGTTGCTGGTTGCCTTTTTATCCCAACTCATATTAGTTCCATTTAGAAAGTTAATAAATTGCTTTTATTATACAATTATACTTTCAAAGCTATAAATATTCATTGGAGGTCTGTGAGCATTTAGTGAAATTCATGGAGTTGTATTCTTGTTTATTTCCATTGGCTTGTTCTTGCTTGTGTGTTTGTGCGTAGTATGGTGTGGTATATGCATGCATAAATGGTGGTGATGTTGAAGAGGCCAGTAGAGGTTGTTGAGTGTCCTTCTCTATTACTCTCCACCTTATTCTTCTAAGTCATGGTCTCTCCATAGGCTTGAAGCTAAAGATGGCAACTACTGAGTTCCAGGACTTCCCTTGCTCCCACTCTACAGAATAAATTCTTGGGACTAAAGAGGTACTTGCTGTCACACCTGATGTTATATATGATCCCTGAGATTTCAACTTTGGTCCTTAGGCTTATACAGGAGATGATCTTACCCACTTATCCATGTCAGTAGTACCAAAATTGAGTTATTAAACATGTTAAATAAAACACACCCTCATTCCTAAGTGGCTTCATGGTCTTAAGGTTATCATTCACTTTTTTTATGGGGTATGCATATTTGGAGGACACTGACAATTAGAGCTAGTAGAAATTGCCACATTTTCACTTTTTGGTGGGGCATGGGTATTTGGAGGACATTGGCCATTATGGCTAGCAGAATTGGACACATTTTAAGCTTTCACTGGGAGTGACTCTTTTTTTTTATTCTGAGACAATTGAAAAATGGTAATTCTCCATACATATAAAATTTCTATCCCTTACCTCTATCTCGGCATAACAATAAAGTGGGACACTTAAAAGAAATCCCACACTAGCTCAGAATTGAGTATAATAGATGGTTACTTATTTAAGGGTAGACTCACAGATCATAATCCTCTGCTGGAATGGGGAACAGCAACAAAATCATGCAGCCAAAAAAGAGGCCAGAAGAGTGCTTTACATTGGCATATATAGTATAAGAGGCCATGCCCAAGTGGGTGGGTAACTTAAAGGCTACTGGTGGTAGGAATTCCTACAGCTTAATGATATCTTAAGGGTATTTTTTTGACCATTTGTTTACCTGTATTTGGTTGATTTTCTCCTTTGGATTAGGAAGTTATTTGGGGTGGCTTTTCTTTTTGAGAAGGCCAGAAATGTTCTTTAAGATAGTATACTTTATTCATTTGAATATGTTATCTTACCTATTTTAATATCTTCTGCAAATAAATATATATTGTTATCCAAGTTTTCTAATTGTATACTAAGTGCCTCTGTGTTTTATGTTTCTTAGTTCTAGATTTCAGACTGATGAAGCAAATTTGCCTTTTCTCCCATAATTTTGAATACAATTATTTATTTCTTTGTTTGGGTCCCCACAAGTGCACCCTTGCACACAAGAGGGTTCCCTTCTTCCACCAAGTGGATTGTAGGGATTAAACAACAGGTTTGGCAGCATAATTTGCCCACTGAACAATCTAGCCCATACCAAACTGCTTTCTTTTTCTGAGAGATGAAATTGCTCAGTCATTTCTTTCTCTCTATATTAGCAGCCCCAGCTGCTGAAAGGGTAGACTATGCCAAGATGTTAGGAAATAAAAGAAGAGGGGAAATTTCTAATAGAAAATAATTAAACTATGGATCATTTCCAGTTCAAGTTTCCATTGTGCTTATATCAGGCAGGATTCTTTTCTGTATGCTAGCCCTCTCACATAACAAAGCCAGAATTGGACCTTGATGAATAATAATGCATGAAAGTGGCAGATATTGTAAAGAATGGGGGTCAGCTGTGGCAAAGACAAATGTATTTGAGACAGTCAAATTGTTCAAGGACAGTTCATTTAAATATTAGAATTATTTTTAAACACACACAGCATTTAGGTCAGTGGTCATTTTATGAAGGGTAAAAGAGCAATTTCACTACCACATTTAGTTATAATTCTATTGCCTTCTTTTGATTGTAAAGATAACGTAATGGCCCCAAATTTGGCCTTTATTCTAGCTTTACAAGCTCATTTTCTTAGGAGAGGAAAAAAAATGCCCCTTTTAAAGTTATGTCAATAGAACTGAAGGGACCATAGCCATAGAAAGGTACAAATGCCCCAAAATAGATTTAGTGAATTATTGAATCATTTTATTTGAGTAAAAGTATTATTTAAAATTACAAAGAATAGTTTTAAAAATTTTCTTTATATTTTAAGTAAGTCCTGCCATGGTTTGGAAACTTTTTGGTGTCACCCACCTCATTAACCTTGACAATATTTTTTATGTTCCTGATGTGCAGTCAACATTAGATGTAACATTGAAGATGTCTATACTGAAAGTGTTTCCTAGGGAAACAGGGTCAGTATAGTGACTATGTATTAGGAAAGGGAGTTACAAGATTTAGTTTTTGTGATTGGTGGTGGTTCAAGTGTTGCAGTCTGTATGCTGGAAAGGCTAAGGGCACAGTACTATTAGCTCCAAAGGTTGTATGGCTCACTGGGGGCCTGGGGGATTCTGGGGTATCTGATAATCTTCAGACCACATCATACCCAAAGAATCTGAAACCTGATGGTACTGCAAAACAGTAACACCAACAGCAATCCCAGGGATAGACACTCAACAACAAGAGGATGGACAGGCATTTGACTTTGTTTTCCCTTCCCACCTCTTTTTATCTGTGTCACCAGAAAATGATGCCTATTGTGCAGAAGGACCCTTCCTGGAAATCTCCCCACAGACTCATCTTAAGGCATACCTCTTAACTGATTGAAGATTCCAGCAAATTGACTACTGAGGGTAATCCTAACAATATCCATAAAGTTTGTGATTTATCTAAGGGTACTCTGTAACTAACCAACAGTTTGAACTGCCTGACAGATTTAACGTTCTCTCTACTCCCACCTTTGTACTGTTCCCTAAGCCTTAGAGGAGGTAGTTGAAATAACTTCCTTACAGTTGAAACCTCATCCATCAACATTCTCTGCATTATGAGTCTCTGTTTATCACTGTTCATTGCAAAAAGAGGCTTCTCTGATTAGGATTGATAGTTTCCTTTTCTGCACCTGCCCATTGAGTGGAATTCAACTTCACTTATCTTTCTGTTGATTTATTCAGAGAACTCTAAGATCATCTTGGGAAAGCCCTGGGCTAAGTAGGTTACATCTCAAGAGTGCCTTACTCTAGGTTTTTCCATAAAAATTCTAAGGAGAAGATGTTGCTATGACTCAGTTTGCACATGATTGAAGGACTACATTTTCTAATTCTGTCTTGTATCTTCACCATCCCTCTCTGTCTTGAATCTAAATATCTATAACTTCTTCTGCGTACCAAGCTCCCCTTTCCATGAAAACAGTGTTCAAAGACTTTAATATGAGCATGTGGTCGTTGACTGATTCTACACTGCAAAATTATCATTTGTTTTGTTTTGTGGTTTTGGTGCTAGGCTTTGGAACCATAGCCTAAGGTGTTGTGGATGCTGAACAAGTGCTCTACTACTGAGGTACATCAGCCTCATATGTGCTCAGCGAGTGAGTTTGAATCATAGTTATTATCTTTGCATTTGACTTCAATACATGTGTGAGTGTGTGTGTGTGTGTGTGTATGTATGTATGTATGTATGATCTCCGTTCCACCATTCTCTAATTGTTGTTATCCAATTCATTTCATTTCTCTTTGTGAAAGTTTTTCCAACCCCCACATGATAGAGGTGTTCCCTAGCTATTCTTATGGAACATTTAAATTTCCAGTGAATCCAGAATTTGCAATGATAATCTGTGTTAAGAAAAGATCCAATTCATCATTTTTACATTTAACTGTCTATTAAAAATTTATCTTTGGATCACTGATATCAGGGCATCTTTATCACACAGGCAATTTGTATATATAATTAGTTATCATTCCAGATGCCTCTTCTATCAGTTTGTGTATGCTCCATTAGTGATTATCATTATTATTATTATTTGATACAATAATATATTAATAACACAAGCAGAGTTGTATTAGATTCTACCTCCTGCCTACTTGTTCTGAACATTTCCTATTTGGCCTTTCTTGTTTGTTCTTCTAAACAAATTTTAGGCTTTATTCAATGACCTCTTGGTGTGAGAGGTCCTTATGTCTATGTGTTGCTTTTATTAGTTAATGAATAAGGAACTGGCTCGGCCTATAGCATGGGAGGAGGAAGGTGGAGTGAGAGAGACATTATGGAGCCACCACTGGAGATAGATGTGCTGAAACTTTGGTGATAGGCCACAACCTCGAGGTGATACACAGATTAATAGAAATGGGTTAAATTAATATATAAGAGTTAGCCAATAAGAAGTTGGAGCTAATGGGCCAGTGATTTAATTAACACAGTTTCTGTGTGTTAATTTGGTTCTGGGTGGCCAGGACAAACAAGCGGCCCCTTCTCGAACAACTTCTAGAAGAAAAAATAATCAATGGTATTTTCAATTTATATAGAGCTAAATTTATAAATATAGTATTCCTAATAATAAATTAAACTGAATGATGCAACTTTTTAAAACTCACTTGAAAAGCTCCTCAAAAAATGAATGCTTTAGCTCAGTATGACAAACAAACATTAAAATTGTGGGTAAAAGTACCACAAGAAATGAGACATTTATGTAGTTTAAAAATATTTCTCAGTGGCAACGGTGTCATATGACTTTAATCCTGGCAATCAGGGAGGCAGAGGCAGATGAATCTCTGTGAGCTTGAAGCTAACCTGTTATACAAAGTGAGTTCCAGAACAGCTAGGACTGTTACACAGAAAAATCTTGTCTCAAAAAACTGGCAATTATATCATAAATATGTGCAGTAATCACTGACTTTTCAAAAATTGAATCAAAATATTATTTTCATAATATTTATTCATTCTTTCAGGATGCCATACATTTATGTAATGTAGTCTGCCTATGTCAGCCTTCCATTCCCTCTGCAGCTTCTCTCGAAACCCTTTTTAACACATCTCCCTCCAAACTTTAAATCTTCTTCTTTTCATCAGGCACTGAGACCAATCAGAGTTGGCTGCATCTGCATGAGTACAGGGTTATCCACTGGAGTCTGAACATTCTAAAAGAGAACACTTCAGTGTAGAAAACTATCTTTTCCCTATCCCAGTGGTCTTCAATTCCCAAAGCTCCACAGCTAGGGGGTTGGAATTTGAGTCGCTTCCCATTTTATACTGGATTATTTTAAGTTTTTGTATTTTGATTATGTGTCTTCGTGTGTCTGTGTATGAGTATGTGCACATGAAGGCAGGTGCCTGCAGAGGCCAGAAGAAGGCTTTGGATCCCTTGGAGCTGTAGTTACAGGTATTTATTAGTCACCTTACATAGATGACATGGTCCTCTACAAGAATAGTACAAGCTGTTAACCTCTAAACTACCCTCCCGGACCCTATGGTGAATTTTGACAGGCTTGATCTTATGCAGACACTATGTTTGATGTGAGAATATGGCTGTAATGTCCCTGTTGTATCCTGAAGACAATGTTTCACAGCAATACTGCTTTATCTCCAGCTCTCTTAATCAAGCGATCCAAGTAAACATAAAAAAATGTCATACTTTAGCATTGGAGGCCTTACTTCTGTGGAATTCCCACTAAAATTGGGTGCATCTCATAGAACTTACAAGTTACAAAACTAAAATTAAGCATCATGTAAAAATCCCTCCCAAGAGCCTCAACACACAAAAGCACAAAACACAATTTCAGACTTGAGGGAAGTAACTGAAATTAACAATTAAATGCAATACATGATCTAGATTGGAGTGGACTGTACATCAGAAAACAGAAATTGAGTGGTGTAATTGGTGAAAGTAGAATCTGTAAACTAGATAACTACATCACATCAATGTTAATATTAATCCCAGATTCTTTTTTGCTATATTGAGTTTATATCAGCTGTTAGCATCTCTGTAACCTAAGCACAAACAAGTAGGGAATTCTTGAACATGCATACACAGAGGCACTGCCAGATAAAAAGAAGAGGCTGTTTGAAAATCTAGGATGTAAAATCTACCACCGAAATAATTCTCTCATTTATTTTCATAAATGTTCAGCTTTTTTTGTTTCCTTTTTTTTTGAGACAAGATCTCATGTCGCTTAGGTTAACTTCAAACTCTGTATGCAGCAGAAGACAACCTTGAATTTCTTTTTCTTCTGTTCGGAATTTCCAAATTATGGTATTGCAGCCATGTTACACAAAGTCTGTTTTTTTGCAGTGCTGGGGTTTGAAACCCAGGATTTTGCACGTGATAAGGAAGCTCTATACCAATTGAGCCTCCTCAGTAGTCTCCAAAAGTTTCCTTTCTTTATCTTCATGAATAACTAAGATGAATTTAAAATTTGGTAGCAAATTTCCTTTCCCCACCCAAGTTAAATTTCTCCTCCCCACCAGACACTGATGTCAAGGATTTTCATCTTTCCATACCTTACATTTAAAAGGCTTGTATTTTAAAAAAAATTAATTATCTGGGTGTGGTATAGGCATTGCTTACTGGCCAGCCAGTCTAGCTGAAAGAGTGACTTTCTGGCTT
>LOEQ01004633.1:203168-214767 GCA_001685075.1 Bramus lutescens | reverse complement strand
GGGAGGGAATTGGGAGGAGGGGAGGAGATGGAAATTTTTAATAATAAAAAAATTTCAAAAAAATAGACTAATTAAAAGGGCCTTGTGTTTTTTAAGTGTTGATTTTTTTTAAAGACGACTCGACTCTTGCAGTTGAACTGTTGTTTATATGGTGAGGTTAACACATGATCTTGGGAAGAAGGAAAGTTTATAATTTAACAGAAAATGAGCTTGTGTGTTAATTTGACAAAGTGTGGACCTGCAATGATTAATTTGATTATCAGTTTTGATACCTTACCTCAACTAAGAGAGAGGAAGAGAGAACTACAAAAAAATTACCTCCATTGGTTTGATCAGTTGCCATATCTGTGGGGCATTTTAAAAATCACTGACTGGTATATGGGTACTCAGCCTGTAGTGTTATCCCTAGACTGTAAAAGAAGGGCGGTTGAATGAGCTATTCTGTAAGCAGCATTCTCCTATAACCTTGGCTTCATTTCTTTTATTCAGTTACTGCCTCGATCCCTGCCCTCATTTTCCTTGACTGTAACTCATACACCAAATAAACTCTGTTCTCCTTTGTCTTGGTTTTAGTCATTATTTATCATAGCAACAGAAGTAAACTTGTTTAGACAAGCTAGAATGGTTAAACACAGGGATCATGATAAGGAGAATCAACACATATCTATTATTGGGTCTATATCACTGAAAATTAATTCAGGTAATATGGATAAGTAAACCCATGACTTTAAGCTTTTATCATTAAACTTCAAAATAATCACACAGATATTGAGAATGCAGTTAGGTTTGTAGAATGTTTTTCAAGTGTACAAAAGTGCTAGTGAACTTTTATAAAATGTGTCAGAATGAAGCTCAACACACAACAGTTTTGTTTCAGGAATTCCATACCTCAATAGAAGTGTCTAGCTTCTGAAGTTGCTTTATCAAGACTATGACACACTATATGCCCTATCAGTTGTTACAAAAGTTCAGGAGGTCATTTATCACATTTGTATTGTCACACTTATCACTATCTTTTTTTCCTACAGAACTGTCAGTGAAAGGCATGAGCCTATTCACAGTCACTTCCATTTCGCTGAGTATTAGTCACTGTTGTAAGGCTCTACTCGTTCTTCTCATCCATCGTGATCCTTTGTCAACTGCAAGTTCTTGTTTTGCAGTGGAAAACAGAATGGTGTTTAATTAATTAGTTTATTCTTTGAATAATTTTAGATCAGTGTGAATCTTTTAATATTAATAATGCATCATTTCTAATGAAAGAATAGGGTAATAACTAACTAACCCTGCACATGTTTATATTGGATAAAACCTGTACTTATCATGTTCATGGTTTTTAGTGAGTTATTTAGCCTGATGAGACTTCCATTTTTACATCTTCTGGGACAAAGACAAGGAAGTACTTTCAAAGTGAATGAATTCTAAATTGTATCTCTGATATTTGGAAACCTCACAAACTATTGTTACTTTAGCCAGTAAGATTTTCCAATTTACTGAGTATAAGTCAATCCTAAGAAGATGGGGAGATGGCCCACTGATTAAGAATCACTACTGTTCTTGAAGAGGACTCAAGTTTGGTCCCTAGCAACTAAACTGATGCTGAAGACCATTTGCAGCTCCACTTCTAAGGGATCTTGCTCATGCTCTGGTTTCAAGACCTCCTGAAAGTACACAGAACATACACATGCACCTGGACAGAAATAAGAAATAAATAAATACTTTTCAAAGAAGTTTGTGTTAGTGAAGCATTTGAAGTGAGGTAAATGACTCAAAACCTAAGCTTACATGTATAGATATGTTACTACAGACTAATTATGTCATCAGTTATATTGTACTTTCAGAATAGGACCAGAGAAGGTGATGGTGCAGGTGACATAAAACATTATAATTCTGTAAACTACATTGTAAGGAAGAAAATTCATATATTTGCCTTTTATTTTAGCTTATTTTTATTAACTTTCCCAATATTTTCATTAATAAAAATATTAACAATGTTTGTGCCATAGTTAAGAGAATAGCCTAACACAGTGGATACTTCTTTATAGAAGAATTCTCTGTGACAAGAAAAATAAAGTCTAAATTTGAGGGACTGGGATTTCAATAAAATCCAGTTACAGACAGATGATCACACATCTTAATCTTCCAATACATGTCAAACATAGTTACTAAAGACATCTTCTTCTAAACCTTTATGGAAATATAAGAACTACCTAAGTTTTGAAATTTATTCCTTCTACATACTTGAAACAAGAACTCTTTAAACAAAGAACATTGCCAATTCTATTTTAGGGCCAACATTATAAACAATTTTATAATAACTAGAAATTTTAAAGTGAAATTAGGGATGTTATTAGTAATTTTCACTGCATTTTGCTGCATATATGAATTTTAAGGTATTTCTTTCTTCCTCTCAATCAAGATAAAAAGAAAAATCAGTTTCTTTTTGTGGACTTTTTAAGCTAAATAATGCCTCTTGGTAGAGCAATGATTACTTTTTGTGAATAAATGTAAAATAAGCACTCTAGAATTATAATGTTTTCCAATTCAAATAATACTTACAAAATTAAGACATGACCTTTATGTGGTGATTCAGTGTTGGAGATTTAAAAGCCTTTGGATTTCTGTTTGATCATGAGCCTTGATTTATTGCATGAGCTAAAGTTTTCCTGTCTATAAAAGGTAGCCAGTTCAGACTATGTATCCTCCATTACATGGATTCCCCATTAGGGTCACCCTTATAGAATCCAGGAAGTTTCCACTGCCCTAGATTTCCACACCATCTACACACTCCCAAATTCTACCCATCTTTCTCTGAACTTTCTCTCCCTCCATACTCCCCAACATATCTCTCCTGCTACAGTCCTCACTTTCCCCAGTCACGCACAGAATCTATCCTATTTCCCCTTCCCAGGGAGCACCATTTCTGATTTCAAATAGTACTACAGAGATGCAGCAAAATCTGCATTTTATTTGCATAAAAGACATGTTGATCAATGATATCAAACTGAAGACCCAGAAACCAATTCATACATCCATAGACACTTGATTTTTGACAGAATCCAAAATAATATACAGGAAAAAGAAACCATCTTCAATAAATCATACCAGTCAAACTGTATGTCTGAATGTAGAATGATGCTAATAAGATCCATATTTACCATTCTGTACAGAAATAAAGTCCAAGTGGATCCCAAACTTCAACATAAAACCAGACATTGAATCTGACAGAGGAAATGGGGAGTAGCTTTGAACACATTGACACAGGAGACGGCGTTCTGAATAGAACACCATTAGCACAGGCACTCCGATTAAATGGAGCTTCATAAAACTGAAAAACTCCTGTAAATCAAAGGACCTGATCAGCAGAACAAAATGGCAATCTATAGTATGGGAAAAGATTTTCACCAATCCCACATCTGACAGGTGCAAATACCCAAATCACATAAAGGATTCAAGAAACTAGACATCTACAAACCAAATCATCCAGTTAAAAATAGGGTACAGATCTCAGCAGAGAGTTAATAGAGTACTCAAATAACTAAGAAACACTTATGGAAATGTTCACCATCCTTATCCATCATAGAAATGCAAATCAAAATTTTGAGATTCCATCTGATGCCTTCACAATGGCTGAGACCAATAACATAAATGACAGCCCAGTACGGCAAGGATATGAATCAAGGTGAGAACTCCTTCACTGTTGATGGGAGTTCAAACTTTTACAACTTCAGTTGAAATCAATGTGGTGGTTGTTCAGAAAATTGGGAAGTTTTCTACCTCACATCCAGCTATTCCATTCTTGAGCATTTACCCAAGGTATGCTCCATACTACCACAAGGACACTTGCTTATTTATACTCAGTATGGTTTTATTCATACTAGTCAGAAACTGGAAATAACTTAGGTATCCCTCAGCTAAAGTATGGATAAAGAAAATATAGTATATTTACACAAATGAAGTATTACTCAATGTTTTTTAATTAAATTTATTTTTAATCAATCTTTTCTCATTTTATATACCTAAACCAATTCCCACTCCCTCCCCTCCTACTTTCCCCAACTTCCCCACACCCCAAGGCCCTATTCAGTCCTCAGAGGGGGTAAGACTTCCCAAGAGGAACCAACAAAGTCTGACACAGCACTTTGAGGCAGGACCAAAGCCCTCCTCCATACATAAATTGAACAAGGTATCGCTCCACTATCAGTCCAGATCCAGTGAGTTCCCACTGGCTCACCTAGGCTCTTTCTAAGGTTATCCCCATTATGATCATGACTCCTTTGCTCATATTATCACTCTCCATCTCTTGGACTGCTTTCTGGAATCTTGGCTCAATGCTTAGCTATCAATCTCTGGATCTGCTTCCATCAGTGCTGGATGAAGGTTCTATGATGACAATTAGGGTAGTCATCAATTTGATTACAGGGGAAGGCAAATTCAGACACTCTATCCACTATTGTTTAGAGTCTTAGCTGGGACCATTCCTGTGGAATCCTGAGAATTTCCCTAGTGCCAGGTTTCTTGCTAACCCCATCCTGTTTTCCTCAATCAAGATATCTCTTTCCTTGCTCTCCCTCACTGTCCTTCCCCCATCTCAACTATCCCATTCTCTCATGTTCTTCTCCTTCCTTCCCTTCTCTTCCTCCACTCTTAATTTTCTCAAGAGATTTTTTCCAGTGCCCCTTCCATGAAGGATCCATGTGTGCTTTCCTAGGGTTCTCTCTTTTACCTAAACCTCTCTGGGGTTGTGAACCGAGGCATTTAATTTGCAGGCAAATGGATACAACTAGAAAAGTCATCCGAATGAGGCAACTCAGAACCAGAAATATAAATATGGTATGCATTTATTCAATTATAAGTGGATATTCACTGTTAAGTAAATGATAATTGAGCTAATAAAGCTATAATCCACAGACCAAGGGAGGTTAGCTAAAGAGGATGGCTATAGGAGGGAGCAAGTTTTTTATTATTAAATGTGGAGTTGTCTTGATTATTTGAATTGCTTCTTGAAAGACATTCTAAAATCCTTCTCAAAATATTCTGAATGCAATTATCATTCTGAAGACTATATTTCTGATTTTTAATTTAAAACCAAACTCCAAAATATTCCAATCTCTTGAATTATGCTCTGTAAGACAAATACTCAATACATCATAGAGAAAACATGATTTATTGCAAAAATACAGGTTAACAAGGGGAACTCAAAGTTAACATCCAGAAATTAACCTTAAGTGATGTCTAGAAGTTTTCTGATCTATGGTGAACTTCTGGAACATGGAAATAATCAGGGCTGTTGACCTCAAAACACTAGTTAGTCATTGGCTGCTGTAGAAATTCCTACTGCCAGTAGCTTTTAAGATACCTGCCCAGTAGTCATGGCCTCTTGTACTATTTATGTCATCGATGTAAGGCATGTGTCTGGCCTCTTTTCAGACTGCAAGATTCAGTTGCTGTTCTCCATTCCAGCAGAGGATTGTGACCTGTGAGTCTAACCATAAATAAATAACCCTCTATTATTCTCAGTTCTGAGCTAGTGTGGGATTTCTTTTAAGTGTCCTTGAATTGTCTATACCACAGTGCTTAAAAAAAGTAGAAGTTGAGCTAAGGAGGGGATACATTCCCATGAAGTCTCTCTTCTTGCAAGAGAATATTTAGTATGCCCACAAAAATCCACAGCAGAAGTTCTTAGCTGAGAAAAATGGCAGAAAATAATGAGAATTCGGCAGAGGCTATGTTCAATATTACCAAGGATGTGAGTCTTCGCTGTGTGTCTTGGTTACCATTATATTGCTATGAAGAGAAACTGTGAGTAAATCAACTTATAGAAGAAACCATTTATTTGAGACTTGCTTACAGTTTCAGATGTACGTTCTTGATCATTGTGGCAGGGAGTGTGAAGTCAGGCAAACAAGCAGAGTGATGGTGCAGTATCTGAGAATTTACATCTAATCTGCATGACAGAGACAATGAATGAGACTGAACCTGTTATATTTCCTGAAGCATCAAAGCCCACCCTCAGATACAAGCCTTCTCCAGTAAGACCACACCTCCTAGACCTTCCTAAACGGGGCACCTCTAGTAGGCTTTCCTTTGGTCCATCAACAAGTTCCCAAGTTACGACATGGAGGCTTCTTAATAGTTATGAATGCTCAGCCTTAACTTATGCTCATTTATGGCCATTTTTCCTTTTGCTTAAATTAACCTGTTTATCTTCATCTATGTTTTGGTGTAATGGCATTTTACCTTTCTTTCATTCTGTTTGTCCTATTCTATGTCTGAGTGGCTGGTTGGCACTGCCTGACTGGCTGGTGTTGCCTGACTAACTGGCCCTGGACATGTTCCTCTCTTTTTTTCTATTTCTCTTCTCTTTTCTTCACTCATTCTCTGTCTGCCAGCCTCACCTGTCCCTCTACTGCCTAACTATTTGCTATTCATTCAGCTCTTTATTGGACCAATCAAGTGCCATAGATGGGCAAAGTAAAACAACTCCTCTTACATAATTAAACAAATGCAGCATAAAAAGGCAACACAGCTTTACACAATTTAACAAATGTGGCACAATTGATTTGACAAAATTTACATATTTAAAGTAATATTCCACAAAAGTAGGCAAGCGTTCAATTAAATGAGATTTTGGGTATCATTTGTCATTCAAACCACCACAAATTGGAACTTAAAAGTGGGTCACAGAAAACAGGCATGAAAATAGGAGGAGCTCTAGGAAGAGGCATTTGGTAGGATTGGGAAAGACAGAAGGCAGGAAAATGGGTAGACTTGATCAAAGAATGACATATATTATATAAGAAATATATATGAATATGTATGAAATGTCAAAGGATAATATATACTACATAGGATGTATATGACTATCATATATGAATTTAAGTGAAAAAGGACTTAAATAGCTTTCACTGATCCTGTTGTCCTCCAAATCTTCATGATCACAATAACATTAAAAACTTGCTAGTCTGGACCTCTTTCTAAAACTGATATTAGAAACAAATTTTAAGCTTTCTTACTATCTCCAATACAGTGTTTCACAAATTAATATTAGGAATTTAACTAATGATCTTCTGGGCACAACCCATTGACAATTTGCCAGCAAGACCTTAAGGGCTAGGAATGTAGCTCAGTGAAATTTCAGCACACATGTTTTTGTAGAAGGAGAAGAACAAAAGATGAATAGCGACTAGCAAATCATACAGTCATTGTGCAAAGAATGACAAATCTTCCTCCCAGCATCACTCTTCCAGAATGGATGAGAAAATGTATCAAAACAATAACAGATGATATGGCATATATGGAGTTGAAAGAAAGATTTAATCTAGGAGTTGCCAGAGTCCCGGAGATAATACTAAAATAATCACAGAAGCAGTAATACAAAACAGATCTGTTTGTAATCCTTTATAGAACTTATGATAAAGATAAAAATTACATTGTTGTAAGAAAAAACAATCATGAGATGAAACCTAAAGCTAGCAAACACTTGAGATAACTTCTATTTTAGAAAAAAAACAAAAGCCAACTCATTCATTCAAGTAGAAAACTCTGCTTATCTCTACAAGAATACAAATCATTGTAAAACTAGTCTCTTTTTACAACAAATAAAAGAATTTGGTAGGAGAAGATTTATAGTTTTGACAGAGAAAAGTTTGTAATTCATATGTTTTTATCCAGCTAAGATGTATTTTAAATGTCAAACCAATGATAAAATATTTCCATTTATATTTAAGTACAGACAAGATGAGTTTAAAAACATCTTCATAAGGCCTCTGAAATCATATTTCTGGTTGACTGTGCAGTCTTTAAAAAATAACTCAAGGCCTTGGAGGTTTACAGTTTCAAGAACTGGAACAGTGTTCTCATGTATAACAAACATTCCACAAAAACTTATCATAAAGTTGAAAAAATCACTTTCATGGTGAGATACATATATTCACACTGGTCATTTTATTTAGTTTGTAAGATCATTAAGTTTTTTTCTTTTCAGTTAATGTCTACCATTTTAAAAATAAATCCAATGAATCATTGTCATGTTGATGCAGATGAACACACATTTTATAAATAACTTTTAATAAACATGTACTTTGACAAATTCGATGCAATTTGCATGCAACGCCTTCTGGTTTTGCTGAGCACCCAAACAGCTTTTACATCATTCACAACTCAGTCAACCTCTTCTCATCCCTCGAAGTCTCCCATTCTTTTGGTTCTCTGAGTTTAAGCAAAGGTAGTCAGTTATGATCATGAATTCCTTGGAGCCTGTTGAGGTCATTAATAGATGATACAGAACTGAAACTGATGGTTTCCTTTCCAGAAACCATCAGGAACAAATTATCAAGTAGAGAAAGGTAGCGTTCTGGTGCAGGAGAATTGTCTGTATTCTGTCAATCATGTTTTAAATAAAAGCTGATTGGTCAGGCAGGAAGTATAGGTGGATTAACCAGATGGGAAGTAGAGGCGGGGTGATGAGAATCGGAGTATTCTCGGAAGCAGGAAGCTCCCTTCACACTCCTGCTCAGATCACTGTAGAAGCAGGATGTGACCTGCCCCATTGAAAAAGTGTACTGAGCCATGTTGATAACATAGATAAGGATAATGGGTTAATATAAGTCACAGGAGCTAATAAGAAGCCTGAGCTAATGGGCCAATCAGTTTATAATCTTATGGAGGCTTCTGTGTGATTTTCTCTGGGACTGAACGGCTGGGGGACTGGGTGGGACAGAAACCCAACAAACTGGCCCTTCATGTTACAGGGTCCTGTGAACCGCCTTTGATCCATGGTTGACTGTTGGCAGGCACAGGTTTAGTCAGGCCCCTGCAGAGAGACTTGTTTGATAATTGATCATGATTATAATGATTGCTCAGATAATAGCCTTTCTCTCTCTTCCTTATCTTCCATATCTTGCCTTTTCTGATCCTTCTTCTACAATGTTCCCTGTGCCTTAGCAAGCATAAATATTCGCCAAAGAAATGAGCATTCATCTATCACCCTACAGGTCATGAACTCCTTCTATGGACTGATTCTCAAATCTAATCGAAAGTGGTTGATTTCCCCATAAAATTTATCCTACTCTTGTATCAGTAGTCACAGTAAGCCTAGGCAGTCAGTCTCGCTCATAGTTCATAGGGTTCACACCTGGGTAAGACCATCACCTTTTCTTTTGAGCAATTTGCATAGCACTTTCCAATACTGTGCAAGCTCAGCAGTGGGGAGGAATCGCCAAATAGTTCTAGCTCATTTCACTATGTCCTGCAAGGAAATTATAAACATACAATCTTTTCATGTCCACAGATTCTCAGAAAAAATAAAAAAATAGATAACCTCATACTACTCATGTATTCAAATATATGTGACTATTATATTTATTAACTACAAACTATAACGAACATATTTAGCTATTGCAGAAGGGAAAAGACACACAATGTCTGTTTGTGGTATTTTTGAGTATTGAGATCATAGAAATACTTAAACATATTTTTTCTAGATGTTTTATACTTTTAGGGATATAGCAAGTTCTGATCTTTCAAAGAAATTCTCTGATTAATGTTGAAGTCATGAAGTTTGTTCAAATTTAACTGAATGGACTATAAGAACAGAGCTTATATCCTGACAAAAATAAATGATGTGAAATTTCACTCTGTATGCTGTGATTACCATTGATTAATAAAGAAACTGCTTTGTACCAATAGCAAGGCAGAACTTAGGTAGGTGGGGAAAACTAAACTGAATGCTGGGAGGAAGAAGGAAGAAGGTAGAGTCAGAGATAAGACATGTAGCCCCAGGAGACAGATGCCATAACTTTAGCTGGTAATCCACTGCCACGTGGCAAAACACAGATTAATAGAAATGGGTTAAATTAATATGTAAGAGCTAGTCAATAAGAAGCTAGAGCTAATGGGACAAGTAGTGTTTTAATTAATACAGTTTCTGTGTATTTTAGAGCTACATGGTCAGGAATTAACTAGCGGCCTTACTCCTACAAATTGGAGCCCAACATGGGGCGTGAACCCATGACCCTGAGATTAAGAGTCTCATGCTTTACCGTGGCCGTACTTCTACAAGTAGCTGTTACTCCCTTGGCATCTTGAGGGAACAGTTTATGATTTTAAAATTAGACAAAACTATCACTTGTTTCACAAGATTTTTAAGAGTTCTCTTGTGTGAATGTAGCTTGCTAGTGTGTGGCTTACTAGAATAAACCAATTCCCCAAATTTCCTGTAAATTCTGGGTTTCCATTTAATAGCTTGATTCTGGTTGTAAACATTAAACTTATTATCTGAGGAACAATAACTCAGGTTAACTTTTAAATAGTTCTACAGCTAATTTATACTTAAAAAATTTAAGCCAGTTATGTCATTAGGGGTTTTCATTAACCATTTTGTCCATTATATAAGGAAGATATAGGAAAATAATGAAGTCTTCATGTAGGACCCAGTTCCATTCAAATTAAGAAAGTCATAATTCATGATTTTGTTTACTTAGCTATCTACCTGAACTTCAGTGGTCTTGCCATGTTCTTGAGTCAGAAATGCTATATATTAAAAATAGTAAATGTATGGTATTCTCTAGAAAGAAGCTTTGAGAAAAGTTATATATATATATACAAATACATATCCTATACCTCACATGACAAATATATGTATATTGACAATTATATAAGACATACATATGTATTTATACATAAGTATTATGCATACACATAAATATATGATTGAATTTACAAACTAAGAGAATATTCCCAGGCTTTATACAAAGACAGTGAGCAGATTTGCATCAGAAAGTGTCTTGCTGAGATAAGATGATTCCTGAGCTCTGTGTTTTTGTCTGCTTTTAAGACTGTCTAATTTCCTGCTCGAACATGAGAATAAGGGATAGAAAAGCTAAAGAGGATGCCATCTCTTTGATGATGGACATGTCAATGTACTCAATGAAAGTGTGCATTGAGAGCTTTTCTGAAGGGATATTGTTTTCTAAGGCTACAATATGAAGAGAAATGTATTGTAAGGGAAGCTAAGCACCTTCAAATGGAAAAAAATGGAGGCTGATCCTGCATAACACAATGCTGCATGAAAACAGAATAAACAGTGAAGAGAAAGGAAACTTCTTGTGAGGCTCATTTTCTAGGTAAAATTTTCTGATTTCTGATTTTCATTTTTCTTAATTAGGAAGTAAGATCAGTCAGGATCTTTCTGTTAAAAATGGATCACAATAATTTTGAGATTTCATATGTGTTCCGGGATATGTTTCATAAATCTCAGGAGAGCGTCCTCTCTTACTTTTCTCTATCTTGTTGCTATCTGACAACTAAGTCTGTCAAATGTTTGTAAACTCAAGGTATACATCACAAAACTCAAAGACAGCTGGTCTTCCTGTTGTTGTAGTGAGGGAATGTAACATGCCAATCTGCGGCAGGACCTTGTTTCAGAGGTGCTGTAACCAGAACACCTACAGGATGCTTTCATTGTCAGATATTTTTTAAGATGAGACAAATGATAGTCTTTTTTTGTTCATATGGGTCAATTTGTATTTATTTTTCTTCCATTTTCTTTGTTATTATTAAAAATTTCCACCTCCTCCCCTCCTCCCAATTCCCTCCCCCT
>LOEQ01004633.1:151563-201154 GCA_001685075.1 Bramus lutescens | reverse complement strand
CAATAAGGGCAACATTGAATAAATGGGACCTCCTAAAACTGAGAAGCTTTTTTAGAGTAAAGGACACTGTCATTAAGACAATTAGGCAACCTACTGATTGGATGTTGGATTCTTTTTAATTTCAACATACAGTGTTTCAAATAAAATGATTTTTCAGCTTCTGCAGTTTATTTTTAACGTTTGGGACCCTAGCGCTTTGATCTTATGGAAAGTTGGCTGGTATTGTGTTTCCTGATGAAATGTCTGGGACTGTAATTGAGACTTACTTTCTCCTAGGCTGTAGTCTATTTTAGTAAGTGCAGAGAGTAGACAAAAGGGATTCACAAGCATCTTATGTGGATGTAGAGCTGGCTATTCTCCTCTGAAAGTTAGGAATTTGAGGGTATGTGGTAGTTGAGAGTGTGCCACAGCCATCTTATATACTAGCATCTTAAATTTAAAAAGTTTGTAAATTCTTTAGTCCAACATTCTATATCTATAGAATGGTAATAAAATAGGCATTTATTTCTTAGGGTTGTTATGGTGATTAAACAGTTAATAATGTAACGCATTTGGAACAATCATCTGAAGCAGCACATGCTTAGTGCATTTTCATAACCACCATTATCATAATTACAACCTAATCCAAAGGTACTTCAGTTACACACACACACACACACACACACACACACACACACATTCTCTCACCTATCACTTTATTTTAAATGCTCCTATTTTCAGCTTTCTAATTTATCTCTTATATCACTGATGAAAGAAAATTCTTAATTATTGATGTTTTTACTACAACAGGCCACGGATGAGCACTGAACAGATTAAATATGGATTACAGAACTGAGTGGACATGTACTAACATGGCATCTCAGTATTAGCTACAGATTCAGGTATGGGCTTTATAGTCTTTCCTATGGGGGTGCTCTCCCAATTGGAATTAGAATTACAGATAATATTCACATAGAAATAGTAAGCTCTTAATACATATTACAAATTCTGATTAAGTTTCTCTGAATCTCCCATTATTGTATGATTACATCATTATCTAGATAAGCATTACTGTGGGCCACATAGTAATGATTCCCACGCAGTCCGTAGGTGACACTAAATTCTCTACATTGTACACACATTCTCCTTAATGCATGCATTAACTTTTAAAAATATTTTTGTTGAATTATTTCTGGAATCTCTATATATTTTCATTAGATATAATAGTCATTACATTGATTACTTTTCACTGATATCCACTTAGAACTTAAAATGTTTCCAGCACATAATAAATCTATAAGTCACAAATGATTCTAAGATACTAACACCAAAAACTACTTGTTAAAAGTCTATGTATATTTCTTTTTGTGGTTTGTAGAAGTATAGTGCATTTATTGGCATATATTGTTCACTATTTCCTTCTGGATACATTGTTGATACCACAGCTTCATTAGTCCCTAGAGATCACCTAGTTTTTTCTGAACTCTCTTCCATTCACATTTTGTTGAGTTACTACCAGGCTCATGTTCTAGGTGCTTTGTCATCACTCACTATTTACTCTAATTTTTAACCTATAATCTATGTCATATGCTATTTCTGAAGGTATATGCTACCGACTCAAAGTATTTCTTGATTTAAGTAGCATAACTTCTACTGTAATTATGCGGGAGTCCAGGGTCTTTCTTTATCTGCATCCTTGGGCAGCAATTTTATCTGACTTGATTGCTTCCACCCTTTCCCAGGATAGTTTCAGGTGTGAGATTGTGAAAATTAATTTTAGCTACAAAGAAACCCAGTCTATTAACAGTATTTAAAATAACTATGGCTGATTCAACTTCCTCTGAAGTCATTTCTCACCCTAAACTAGGTTATTCTGGATTCCTTTCTCCTTTTGGATCTATGTAAATAAATTCTCATTCCTGACACTTTTGATCTTTTAGTTACCATGGAAGACCCTTCCTTTAGATTTTTTGGAGGGGAATTTATTCTGATCTAGCAAGTATTTCTTATACAGAAATTTTCTAGGGCCTTGTACAGTTATTCCTCTTTGCAAAGTGTAGGAAAATCTCCTTTACTAATATTAGTAACCTTGGACAATAACAAACTGTAATGTCAGTGAGCTTAGATGTTATTCTTATTTTAAAACAACTTCCTATTATTCTGTTAAAGTTGATGTAGCCAAATAAATTATGTTCAAAACAAACCAAATGGATGAGAAGCTGTAATGAGTTGATGTTACTACTATGTCAACTTGAGCTGCATGTCTCACATCTGGAACACTCTGTGACAGTGTTTGGAAGCACACAGTGGCCCCATTGGATTCCTTTCTTTTTTTTTCTTTTGTTGAAAATAGATTTTTTTCATACAGTGCAATCTCTTTATGGTTTCCTTTCCACAGCTCTACCAAAATCCTAACTAACCACCTCCCATCCCATCAAAATTCACATGCTTTCTTTCTATTCCTCATTAGGAAAAAAAAACAGGCATCTAAATCATCACAGTGAAATAAAATAGAACAAAAACAATGAAGCCAGAATAAGGCGCAGTAAGCAGTCTTAACCACAGTCTTTTTTTTTCCCCAAGGAAATAACAAAACCAATAATGTAGTCTTTAGTATCCAATAGATAAAAGTAGATATCAGGAAAAATATGAGGAAAATATTGCTGAATAATTTTACTTGCTCCCTAACCTTTCTGCTCTACTCTAAATCCATCTAAGAGGGCGAGCAGGGCTTGTCACTACCTTTGACAAAGATACCACATTGCAGGAAATACAAAGGATGCACTATAAGGGCTATTACATCTTATCCTTTCAAATTACTCATTATTGATAAAATGGTGTAGAATATATTAATANTATATATGGTGTGGTAAGTCCTTCGGTATATGTGTTGCTTTGACTGGTTAATGAATAAAGAATCTGTTTTGACCAGTGTCTTAGCAGAATAGAGTTAGGCATGGAAAACTAAACTGAATGCTGGGAGAAAGAAGGTGGAGTCAAGAGGTACCATCTAACCACCAGAGGGGAAATACGTGAGCTGCTAGCTGGAACCTTGCCAATAGGCCAAGAGCATGGTGGTAAAATATAAAATAATAGAAATGTGTTAATTTAATATATAAGAACTTCCTAAAATTTGCTATATGATTGGTGAAGCACTAATTTAATTAACACAGTTTCTGTGTGGTTATTTTAGGAGTCTGGGTGGCTGGAAAATGAATAAGCAGCCTCCATATATATATAATATATAAATTATGTATCCTTGAAAATAGATTAATAGATTTTTATATAATATATTCAGATTATGCTTTCTTCTCTTCCTACTCCTCCAAGTTTCTCCCACTTCCCCTCAAAGTCACATACATGTGTTATGTCTTTCCTTAGAAGACAAATAGGCATCTAAGGAATAACATTAAAATAACATAAAATACAACAAGATAAAAAACAAACAAATTAGAATATGACAAATGAAACAACAATAAAAAAGCCAAAGATAAAACAAAAGAACCACAAAACAACTCAGAGACACACACATTCACACACAGGATTCAAAAACATAAAACTGGAAACCTTAAAATGTATACAAAGGACCTGTGTGGGGGCAGTGGGAGGGATGCTTGATTTATCATTATGATAAAAAGAACCTCCAAAGACTATGTTGAGTTTGTTTTGTTTTCACCATCTACTGCTGGACACAGGGCCTACACTGAAGAATGGCTTGTTTCATCTGTGAGACTCCTTTAGAGAATACTACTGTTTTCAACTCCATGTGGTTATCAACTGGAGAGAGCAATGCAGTAAGGATGAAATGTATGTCTACTTCCTCTCTCTGAGTCCTGAGGGAATTAATTTTATACAGACATACACTTAGGACTGAATGTCCCCAAGAGCTCTCATTCTTTGCATAAAGTCTGGCTGAGGTTCTCTGTAATTGTTCTTATCTGCTGCAGGAGAAAGCTTTTCTGATGAAAGCTAAGTAAGGCATTGATCTGTGAGTATAGCAAAATTTTATCAGGAGTCACTTTATTGATATATAGATTTCTTCTGCTGAACAGTAGAATTTAACTTTCCTCTATGCACCTGGACTAGGTATTACTTTCCCTATATTAACTCTATGGATCTAAGAGCATGGAAGATTCTTTTCATATTTTGATATGTTCTTCTACTCTTTCTTTAGTATCTTAATTTTTTTAATCTCAAAAGCCTTTACATTGCTCGATTAGAGTTACCCCCAAGATATTGCATGTTATAGAGATTGTTGTATAAATTGTTGTGTCCATGATTTCTTTCTCAATCTATTTACCATTTGTATATAGAAATAATACTGATTTTCTATGTTAATTTGTAACCTGTGTAGTTTCCTGGGAGTGAGGACAGAGAAGCAAGAGATCTGTTACCAAGCTATGAATAAGATTGGGGAATGAGAAGGAGAATTAAAATTCCTTAACTGATTCTCTGGCTAACATGGGCAGTTTGTTTCCATATAGATACGTCAATAATTTCTTAATACTACAAAAAAAAACCTTATGACAACGAAACTAGAGCCAGGAAATTACACTGACAGTCCATCAGTAAGAAGTAGGGACTCTGTGGCTGAGGAAGTGATGGAACAGGTAGCGGAAGTGACCCAGGATCATAATTTACAAGTATCTACAGGTTCAATTCCAATAAAAGAACTCCTCAGACAAACACTAATTAAGGGAAAGTATTGAAAATACCTGACCATTGTTCTTTAAATATGATGACACCATGTTCACACATGCAAAGGAGACATTGAGACAGTTAGCAATGACTCTCAAATAGCACATACAGATGTATAGGAAATGCGTAAATCTGGATAAAATAGAATCGAGAGGTCCTGCTTAGAGTTCTTAGGTTTAATAAATGTATCGTGAAGATAAGAGGGGCTACCACTGGAGAAGTTGAGGGATGAAGTTTATAACACATATCCAACTCTTTTCCTGTGTAAGTCTATTTAAACTATAACGTATTTGGAAGGAAATGTTTCATTCCCTTGATTTTTTTTGTAGGTTCAAGACTATAAGGTATCTCCAGTGTCAAGAAGTGTATCTTTATAAGGAAGATGCTCACCAGTATGTGAGAGAAAAAAAATTGAGCTGGGTTTTTCTTCCCAGTCCTTTTCTGTTTTACTAGTTTCATAAATATTCATGAGAAGTTCTATGCAGGTGGAGAGCAGATGCCAATGTACACTAATGTGTATTTGGTTTATTCTAATTAAAAGTTTTCTGCCGTAATATATTGTTCTTGTGGTATACTAAACATAGACATCTGATGAATACATTTCTCTAGACAAGTTTGCACTGGCCATGAAAAAGAACTAGAAAACCATAGACATATTTCCTCTAGTTAAAACAATATTTAACTGATATAGGTATTTCTGTGTATTGGATTTAAGTCATGTTTTGTGTCAAATTTCTCCATCTGTTAAAATAAAAGGTAGATTTTTTTGATTCATTTAGTCTTTATCTGCCCTTGAAACATATGTGAAATCTTTTGGAAGAAACAAGATCAACTTATGCTGTATTGTTTATTTGTATTTGTGGCCTCTCAAGCTAAACATGGAATTTTGAATTTTTCCATGTCATTCTTAGTCAAATGCTTGGAGATATCATGATCAGTTGGTTGTAATTATTATTTTTAGCTTTTCTGTTTAGGTTATGAGGCCCATGAGCCTGGGAGTATTTTATTATCAGTGATGACATGGCCATTTTTATGCAACTCTGTTCACATACAACTCCTTCAAAGACATAATCTGGACCAAACTATCTTTGGCCTCTTGTTTTATATGCCATCTGGAAACTTCATCTGGTACAAAATTTTAACCCTCATTACTTTAAAGTAATTGCCCATTTAAGTTATTTAACTCCCTCTACCATTGAGCAAATGCCTTTATTATACATTCAACTCCCAGAAAAGAATAGTCAAGTTACTTTTAAATTGTCCATGCCTTTCTTCATTTCTGGAGGCAAACACATGTGTATTTATGATAATAATGAAAATTGATTTTGGAATAAATCTGATAAAATCCTAGTTGAAAATTTAAATCTGAATATAAGACTTTAATCTTCACTTGGCCAGATGAAGAGCTTAAAACAAAAAATAACTGTAAATTATATGATTGAAAGCACTAAAACTAGTCTAAGGTAAAAGAATTGTCATGAGTTCCAGATGCCCTCAGCTACATAGTAGTACCAGTTGGAGCAACCCATATAGCATACATTTGAGATTTTTTATATAAATAAAGAATCACCCAAATTAAAAATTGTTTTTATGTGCAATATAAGTAGATGTTATCTAGACAGTGCCTGAAATTGCATTCCAAAGCTACATCTGGAGGTTTCTTGCTGTTGAAACACTTATTCCCACCAAAGCATGGTTCTCCTCTTCTAGGAAGCAGAGAAAATGGTACTCTCGACAGAAAGAAATTTTACTCCAATTACAGAATCTTTGACTTTAGAGGTATTGAATGAAATTCTGACACATCAGAAAGAAACTCTAATTATTTTCACAGCTGTTATTCCTCTGATGATCAGCAGAGATAGTCAGAACTGCTGAGGCATTAATTGTCTTAAAAAGGAAAAACAGATACTCTTTCTTTTGGAGACATGTCCCCTAATCCACAATTTCAAAAGCATCTCTTTCAAGTAACTTAACTTCCTTAAGGTAATGTCTTCCAATCAATAATGTCCTCTCAGGGACAGCTATAAATGAAAAGAGTTTTTTTCTGTTTCAGTCTAATTATGTAATTGCTAGTTTTCTCTTTTTATATCTTAGTGAGAGTGTGTATGGACTTCATGTGGTGGTAAAGATGGAGATGCCTATTTTGGAACTGCATAATAACTATTTGGAGTAGTTGGGTCAAATCATGAGGATGTAAAGCGTATTATTATAGTTTCCATACTGAAGATGTAGAAATGTCTTAACTTTAATAGAGGGTTCTTCTTTTTTAGTTATCTAAAAGTTTTACTTAGAATTTTCTAAAAAACTTGTCCAAATATAATGCTACAAAATTTAAGGGATTTTTCTTTCCACCTTTAAGCTGCCAGGAAAGCATTATTATATAAATATTTTCATTGATATTAAAACTATGTTAACTATAATCATGTCATTGTTTTTCTCTGAATGCAATCATGTTTCCAAAAGGTCGGTTTGTGGTTCTGAGTATTATGGAACAGGAATAATTTATTGATTTTGAAAATTAACAGAGTGAGACACTATTATTTCCTAAAATTTGCAGTATAGCTTCACACCCCCTTCACATATTTAAATATGTAAATAATGTGATATTTCCAGAATCTGCTGGTCTAGTTAAAAGAGAGCACACTTCCTGCTTTCTTACTGTATCTTTCAGTCTGTTCATATCTCACTTGTTCAGGATTGACCCAGGGTACACGGTGCAGAGTGGGCACAAGCTACCCTATGGCAGAGGCACGGCTTCTAAGTCATGCACCCCATTGTTCAGACTGCTGGAATCATGCCTCACTCTTGCGTTTCTGACATATTGATAGTCCCACTTTTGCATTTGATATTTGAGTCTGTCTCTGTGGGCTTATTGTTTGTAGGCAGCTCCCATTCTGAGAAACTTCAGGGATCAATCTTGAGTGTTTGAAACGCTTGCTTGAACTTCCCTTTCTTAATCAGGCTTTTAGCTGATTGCTTCTCTGTTGGCCTCCTGCATTTCTTCAGGGCACACTTACAAAGCATTCTAGGAAATACTGAATGTGTGTTACTATCCAGAGACTGAATTTATTTACTGTGTTCTCAGCTCCACATCAGAGCACAGTAGGGAGCACTATAGGCATTTATCTTTTGAATACCAACTTATTATGAAAATATGAGCTTCCAAGATAATTTTCATTAGAGATATTTGAGAGTTATAGCTGAAGTTTCATGGTCCATGTGAGTACTAAATCTAGGATCCTTTGCTACTTGAAATTCTTGCAAATGTATCTATGGAAAAGAAACAAAATGTAGGAAAGTAACAAATCAGCTTCAAGGCATAAGAAAAGTCCTCTAAAATATGATTTAAAAATATGTTAGACCCTCAATCCTTCTCTTCAATAGTAAACGAATAATGGATCTAAGAATATATTATTGTAAATTGCTTGATGTTATAAATTCATACATGTGCATTAAAGCTGATTGATCCAATAATTTCTAGTATTATTTGGAAATTAAAGTAAAAAAAATCAATTATTTAGCATTCATGAATTATCCAAAATACATTCAAGGTAATATTACATCCTTTTAGTTATTGTTTTATTTTTTACTATATTCTATACCTCACAAAGAAGAGATTTTTGTTAAAATAGTCATCACTATGTCTACCTTCCACAGAACATTTCTCAACAGAGAGTAAGTGATAAATAATCTAAAGGTCTGCACTTAGGGTGTCCATCAGTCTTCTTCATGCTCTGTAATCACGGTGACAATGGCTTCTGGTCACAGAACACTCTTAAAAAGTGGCGTGCACCAACTTTCATCCTAACCTTCTGTATCTGCCTAAACACTACACAGTCTGTACCCCCAAGTAGCAGCCGACAGGAAACAGCTGATTCATTCTCACATTAATTTACTTTATTTTGTATAATTTAAATATTTGAGAATAAAATTTTTCTACATAAATTATGCTTCTATCAGGAAAAATTTGTTGTGTAAGAAAATGCAGTTTTCTGAATAATCAAAGGAATAAAACTCATTAATTTTTAGTTCTATGGTACAAAAGTTGTAGGCAGAAAGAATTCTCATAAAAATCTCACACTATGATCTATGACCACGCATTTGATTTTTTAAGATCATATTTTAATGAAATATGTTAAAACCCTTTCATTTTAACTGCTGAACAGAGGCTAGAGATTTAATTTCTATTGAGACAATAACACCTCATAATAATATAATAATATGCTATTATTTAACTAAATGTATTGATTCCTAGAAAAATATTAAAATTCATCACTCCTGATTTTAAAAAGCTGAATGAAATCAACCTATCAACAGTATAAGTTATGAGCCCTGTATTTTTCTCTAAAACATTATAAAAATATTTAACTTCCTAGCCTTTATGTAGATGCCTCTGGCAGATTGATAGTTCCATTTTTTCATTTATTGGAAATAGTTTTTTTCAAACAATATATTCTGACTATAGTTTATTCTTGCCAAACTCCTCTGAGACCTTTTCTGTGGATCAGAATCCACACCCTTTGTGTTGGCTATCTACTTTTGGCTAAGAGTCATTTGTTTCCTTAGTAAGATTCTGTTGGAAAGAACTTCATTTGTGAGTGGTTATCAACTGGAGATAGCTTAGAAGTTAGAGATGTGAGATTGTGTCGACTTCCCGTCTCACACTGGAATCCCATCTACCATAGACCATGCAGACCTACCTGCTCATGCTGCCTCAGTCTCCGTCAGTTCATATGTGTTTATGTCCTCTTGTGTTTAGAAAACATTGTTTGCTTGGTATCCTCCATCCCTCTCGCTCTTACAGTCTTTCCACATCCTCACCTGCAGGGTTCCCTGAGTCCTTGAAGTGGGAGGCATCGGAGGAAGAATGAGACATCCCACTTATGGTCTCTTACTGTTTGCATAATGCATGGCTGTGATCTCTGGGTTTGATTCCATCTACTGTAGGAGCAAGTTTCCTGATGATGGCTGGACAAGGCACTGACCTACGAGTATAGCAGAATGCAATTAGGAGTAATTTTGTTGCTACATTCTTTTCATAGAACAGTAGTAGTGTTTGGTTTTCCACTAGGTCCCAGTCCTGTTAGAGCTCTTGTTCATGTCACTAAAGCAGTGTCGTGAATGGGTCCAATCTCACAGAGTAGACCTTAAATTCAGTCAGATTGTAGTTGGTTACTCTCACAAGCTTTGTGCTGATGTTACACTTCTGTGTCTTGCAAGCTGGTCATCCTTGTAGATAAAAATAATTTATAGTTTGGCTAATGTTTCCAATTCTCTTTTTCTTCTTCCAGTTACATGAATACCACTATACCATAGAGATGAAGACTCTAGGTAGGCACCAGCTCAGCTTCTCTATGTTAACTGAATTATATAGGTGTTGCCTTCAGGAGTTGGTCCTTTCTATCAGTTTATGGAGAACAACCATAAACCTTTTGACTTGGAAATAGCCTAGACTGTTTGGGAGTTCCCATGGACAAACAGCTAGGTTGAATGTAACCCATTTCCTGAAATGAAGGCTTCATTTGCTAGACAAAGCTATCTAATTAGAATTCCACCTGGGGCTCTCATTATTGACTATTCCATTAGATCACTTCATATATGTATATAATTTAGGAAAAATTAGGTTTCCTGACAATTTTTCAAACATCCCTCAATCTTAGCTGTAAACCCCAATATTTTTTCCTTGACTCCCTCTTCCCTCACCCTCTCTGTTTGATCCTCCTGTTCTAGTCCTAATCCTTGCTTCTCCATAGCTATCTATTCTACCTCCCATTCCTAGAGATAGCCACATTCCATACTCTTACTCTATATCTAATTTATGTTTATATATATATATTGAAGCTTGCTCATTGAGCACTTAACACATAATATCCATGCATAAGTATATATATATATATATATGTGTGTGTGTGTGTGTGTGTGTGTGTGTGTGTGTGTGTGTATACGTTATATGTGTGTACATACACACATATTTATATGGGTTACCTCTGTAAGGCGGCTATCAAAAACAACAGAAATCTTACAAAGTGAAGGACTCTGAGCAGCTTAGTACTGAATGAAATATGGGTCAAGACTAAGAAAACATTTAAATTATTTTATAATTATATGAAAAGATGACATACCAAGCCTATGGGACACAGTGCATGGTTCTAAGAGGCAAGTTCATAGTACTGTGCCTACACTAAAAATGTAAAAGATCTTATATTATTAACTTAATGGAACACTTGAAATCTCTAGAACAGTAAGAGAAATAACACCCCAAAAGAGATGACAAGAAACCATTTTTGGATACACAGAATTTGTCCTGTGGTATTACTCAGTTATACCTCTATATTATGACTTATTTTCATTCATATTCTGCTACAATATAATCTCTACAATTGCTGTTTTTCTCCTATTCACCAGTTTGTATACTACTTCCATATATTAATTTAGTGACCTCTTAGATTATGGTCAAGTTCAGTCTCTGCAGGTCTTAAAAACCTCAAAAATCCACCATGTTTCCAAAAAATAGGACAATTCTACAAGTAGAACTTTTGTCTTTTCAAAATACATGACATTTAGTTTATTTCAGATTTATGATTTTCCAATGAATTGCATGAAGACTTTCAATCTAACAATTCTACTGCATCACAGAGGTGTTTTAGTGTCTTGTTCCCAGTACAAAGTCAGCTTGCCCTCTTTTTCTCCTCCTTCCTCCCACCTCACCTGTATATTTTGCATATTACAAAGTAATATTCACTTGATATATGAGGAAATGAAAGCCTAGAAAGGTTGGAGACTTTATGTATACATGTCTATCTTCAGAAAACACTGGCATATTCCTCTGTAGTCTTCTTTATGTAGATGTGTCTATCTTCAGAAAACACCACAGTCCTGTGTTACAGACTGACATCGTTCATTGTAGTCTTCTTTAATACTTCAATATGTACACCAGGAAATTTATACCAGACTAGTGTGTATACAGTTTGTTGGCTAAGGCTGCATCCTTGTATGCAAACTGGTACACTTTCTAGTGCACATCATACAATATATTTTAATATATTGTCTAAATACTATACTTTGTTATATTGTCTAATCTTGCATATGATAGGGAATGTCCATCTATTTTTATTGAATTAACTAATTTATCATGTTTTTTATAATGAGTAACAACAGAATATGCTAAAATATTAAGATTTAAATAATTTAATTTTCCATATCTGATAATTAAAATGGAAATTTGAAGAGAAGAAAACTTTTTTATTTATTCAAAACAGATCTTAGTACATTAGCGTGTGATAGCTTTGAAAACTGCTCTAAAAAATAAATTTCAATAAAAGTGAAATGATAAATGAAATCACATAAGATTATTCATTTCCTGTGATTATATGCACTGTATTTATTGTATTTTTATATCCTTTTATAAGTGTGTATCTATATGATAAAAGAAAATATATAATAATAGATGATGTAGCAATAAATAAAAGAATTGTATAGACCAAGACATATAATTTTTGAAACGTTTCAATTTCCAAAACATTCATTGTAATATAAACTTACACATACTATATTATTTTATTTTCACAATTTTAAGATTCTATCCAACTTATACAGCCATTGTACAGATAGGTTGATATTAAACAGAATATCCAAGTTTATATGGATAGAGTATGGTATATTCTTTTTTAGAAAATAATTTCTACTTGAGTTGAAACTCCATAAATCTGCCTTTGTTCTTGTCTTAAGAAAATCTTCCAAAAGAGCATAGAAGTTTGGGGAATAGATTCATATTTTATATCTTGATATCTTAAGTGTTAATGAAAAGAGTCAGCACACAAGCTTCATTTGGATGATTGTCACTGGGATACTGGCAGAGCACCTTTGGACAAATATTAAGCTGCATATTTGCCAGGGTGGGAGAGACTAATAAAATGCAAGAGCAAATGTATTTAGTAATTGTAAAGATAGATATTGTAATACCACCCAAAGCAATATAATATATCACACACAAAAAAAAACACATTTTGAGAAAACATTTCATAAACAAACCTTAGGTTGGCCTCAAGTGTACTAAGTAGCCAAAGATGTGCTTGAATTTTCAATCTTCTTGCCTCCACGACAGGAATGAATGGGTTACAGGGAGTATATCACCACATATAGTTTACTTGGTATTGAGAACTGAACCGAGGCTTTGTACATGTTAGAAAAACTCCCATTGACTGAACCATCATCACCCAGCCTTGAAATAGAAGTCTTAACTTGAGATTTAAAATGATAGTGTTAGTAAATAAAGTTGCCAAAGTAGGTGAAATATCTTGTAAATAAACCTTAAGGAGAATAAGAAACAACTATTACAGTTTGTAAGAGAATGATTTGACTAAATATGTATACTTTCAGCCAAAATTTACATTAAATCATTAATAGATTCCACATTCACACATTTCTTTTTTAACTTTGAGCAGAAATACATTTCTTCTAAATTTAGAGAAAGAACTGGCTTGGGTTATTTTAAGATGTTTTTCTAGCATCCCTGGAGGGGTGTTGCACTCTCATGAAGCTTGTTGTGGCTTTTCTTTGAATAATACAACTACTCTACTATAACCTGAGTAATGAGCTATTGTTCAGAATTGAACCAGTGTACCCCTCAGCAGTCATACTGTATGGGTGAAAGTAGCTAAGACAGTGTATATGTCCAGGCAGTCTAAAAGCGTTATCATAGTGATGTGGGTAAGTGCCGCTGAGATGGAATTTGACAAATATATCATACTGAACTCTATATCATAGCCTGTTTCTATTGAGTTAAAGAAATATAAAATTAGCAGGTAAGTTAGATTTTGAAATTATATATGTAAAATACTTAGAATGCATTGAAGCTAACATTTCACTCAAGAACCAAGCTATATCAAGACATATTGTAGACAGGGCAGTAATAAATCATGACTGTCGGGTGGGGGTATATGCATCAAATATGTCTTCTGGATATGACAAAGCTGTTTCACACATAAGCTCACTGCAATTGTGGTTCTCTGTCAACCAGGCTGATTAACATTTCATCATGGATGAGATAACGTTCATGAGACTTCACACTTAATATGAGTTAATAATTGTTGAGGATGCTATTTCATTCAATGTTATAGTTACTAGTATCCACACCTAAGTAACCTCTCACCTGTGCTTCTGCAAGCAACTCTAAACTCTATCACACAGAGAAAGAAAGTGGCTTGTTGGAAAGAAGAAGGGAGTCAGCAGGAAGAAGGGAATGAAAGAGAGTGACATTTAAACTGAGACTGTTCTTTTGTTTTCTGGCCACCCAGACCCGAATAATCACACAAAACTATTTTAATTGCAACACTGGCCAATGGCTTGGGCATATTTCTTATTGAATCTTACATCTTAAATTAACTCCTTTCTAATATTTTTATTTTATTAAGAGGCTCATGGTTTACCAGTAAGGTTTTTGCCATCTTTCTCCTTTGGCAGCTATGCGGCATATTTTTCCATCATCAGCTACACTGCATCCTCCTGACTTCACCTTCTTTTTCCCTCTCTCTTTATTTTGATATCCCACCTAACTATAGTCTGTCCTGCCATAGGCCAAGGCAGCTTCTTTATTAACCAATGGTAATAAAATCTATTCACAGCATACATAGGGGCATCCCACATTATCTCCCCCTTTCTAAATAAAAAGAAAGGTTTTAAATCTGACATAGTGAAATTGCATCTAACAAAACCAGGGATCAAACAAAAGTTGCAGTTAAAATTTTTTTGTCAGTCTAAAGTTTCATATTTAATATTTAATATGAAACTTTATCTTTTATCATAACTAAAGAAAACTATAATCATAACCATCTGTCTTCAACTCCATATCTAAGTAACAGGATGAATTTTAAGCCACTTCCAAAACTCTAGAATTGACCTAGACATCTTGACACCTGAACAGTCACCCAAAGTTCTTCTGTAATATTGGTCATTCATCTTCAGCCTACAGACTCATAATATCTGGCAGACATTTTCATGAAGCAGGAAATCTTAAAGATTTTTTTTTTGCCGATATTGGCAATTTGTCAGTCACTTTCTTCTGTGTTCTGCAGAATGTCTGGCAATTTCCTCTTTGAAGCAGGAACCCACAGGAATCATTCCATCTTTTAGAAAGTTTAGTAGTCTTTTTGTGGATCCTGCATGTCCAGTTCATGTAGAATAATACCATCAAGCAGTTCAGGCAAGAACAGTTCCTTGCCCAAATGGCCAGCAAACTCTACAAGGATCCTCTTCTATGGCCATCATCCTCTTGAAGTAGAATGATGCTAACAGAAGCAGACGTGTCTAACTGTTGAGAAGAGTCTAAATTTTTAAAACCATATAAAATCCATATTCTGTAGGTCTTTGAACTATTGAGGATTATCGATCTAAGTAAAATATATCTCTGCATATCTAGAAAACTGTTTGACTATTATAAATGTATATCTATTAATCTGTAGTTTTTAATTATATATTTTAAAATGAGCTATATAAACATAATACCTTAAACAAGAATGTATATATATATGTATATATTTATGTACTTTGTTATATACATATAACAAAATAAGCCTTAAATATGCATCAATAGACCAAAATCAATACCAATGCAAAGTATTCATCTTTATATCATGTTCCCCACCTATTTTATTAGATATTGACTGTGATCATTAATTTTAATAACCAACCCTTTAAAAATGAAAATAAATATTTATAAACAGTCATTTTGGGAATTTTGGCATAGTCTTCTCCAAACTGATTCCTGATGCTTATTGCACAAAATATTTTTAGGGTTCACAGAGGCCTTTCAGTGGGTCTTGTTCCATCAAGCCATATTAGCCTGGAAGGAATTCACAGGTTCTCATCCTCTGTGGAAACAAAAGCAGAACCTCTTTTCCAAAGGAACATATCCCTAGACTCAATATTTAAAGTCAAGATACCTCTAAAATAGTGCCCAGAATCAAATGTCTCTCTGTTGTAAAAATTTTAAAGAAATCATAATAATGTATATAGCCCAGAGATTTTTTGTAGATTCCATCTTTAAATGGCTTACTTTTTTACTCTAACGTTTTAGTATTTATTTTATTATCTTTACTCCTTTAATCTATGACTATCTATACTCTTTTATATTAATTTTAGTGTCTTTTAAAGACTTTGTTTTATTTTTTAAAGCTATTTCTTTCTATAATTGTCTATACCCACTCTCAATTTTTCTTAAACCTATGTTCATTTTTAGAACACATTATGACCTGTCTAGAGGTTTATTTTGTCTGAATCTGTCTTTGTTGCATATCTGTAATCCTTTTATGATCATTGCTTTAAACTGTTAAGCAGGCATGGCTAGGACCAGAGGAGTCGCTTTGGTTATTAGTTCAACCTGCGTGGCTTTCTAACATAGCAGAAGTCTGTTTACTTCCAGTTCTGGAAGCCATGTTCATCACTACAACTCTGGGAATCAGTTGGCCCATGCCTCCACCAAGTAACCAGCAGCATGCTGCCCACAAATCCTATTCAAGTGCTCTATAGCAGGACCTCCTGAAATATCCAAAGCCATTTGTGCCACCATTATTATCCAGAAATTCTCTCAGTTGTTGTTGGTAACTTTGACTCAGGAAGCCTTCTTTTAAAGAGGCCATGGCTCTGCTCATCACCAGCAAACAGAGTCTGTCTAAAAATATGTGGCTACAAAGAAACTCCAATGGACTTTCATTTTTGCCAGTCTAGATGCACCCACCCACCCTTTTTTTAAAAAGCTTTCTTAGGCTTCATGCAGATATTCTTGATAAGTGTTTTGGTGCCATTTGTAAACTGTAACTGTTCTTTCATTTTGCAGCCATACAAACCTATATTAATTGCAACAATGTTTGGCCAGTGGTTTAGGCATATTCATAGCTATCTCTTACATTTTAAATTAACCCATTTCTATTATTTTATATTTTACCATGAAGCTTGTAGTTTATTAATAAGGTTCTGGCATCTTTCGCCTTCAGAAGTTACAGTGTCTACCTGACTCCACTTTCTTTCTCCCTCTATCTCGATTTGGATATCCTACCTAAATATATTCTGTCCTGCCATAGGCCATAGCAGCTTCTTTAATAACTAATGATAATAAAACATATTCATAGCATACAGAGGGACATTTCTCATCTGTGACAGACCTGAAAATGAAAAAAATAATTATGTATAAGTATGAAAGTGTCAAAAAAAGAATGCATCATAGATTATTTATCCAGTTAGTGGGCTCCCAGTTTACTGATGGAGAAAAGTGTGGTAGACCAGACTGCAAGGCTGCAATTACTGGAACAAATGTTTCACACTGAAAATATTTCCTCATATACTACTCAGAATCATAATAGTTAAACTGAAAATGCACCTTATCAATCCAACCTTAGAGTATAACTGTCCAAATGTGCTCCAACTCACGAAGTACTGCACTATTCTTGACACTGACTCTTCACAAATATGAATGAAGCACCAACAGTTCTATCATTAAGCTTCTGAGTAATGAATTTTGTTAGCTTATGTTCAATAGTCAAATATTATATATATAAAATATGGAGGTACTGTGTTAAAGGCCTTGAGAATCACAACAAGTAAGTGGAAGATTATTGAGAGGTACTTTAGTCAATATCTTTAGTTTGTAGGATTGGAAACAAATGTTGAGGGATGAGATTATCATACAACAGAGTAGCTCAGTCTTTCACTTTGGTTTGCATTATTCATCCAGACAAGATCAAACATTTAATTTAGACTCATATTCAGTTAGTCAACTAAGATAGTATCATCTAGAACATAATATTTATTCTGGGAATACAGATTATACATTCTTTGTTCTTTTTCTGTTGTTCTCAGTCTTAGAAGAAGATGACTTAAATGATTTCTCACAGTTTAAAGGCTGAAAAATTCAGTATCAAGATGTTATCAGATTCACGATGTGGGAAGTGTCTATTTGTGCTTCTTCTGTGTCTTCTTGTTCATGGTTCTATGTCTTCTCCTTGTTTCAGTAAACGGAAGAAATAAAAAAAGCTGCCCAACCCTTGTGTCTATAAACCTCAAATTGTAGGACTTGTGAGGTGGCTAAGTGGACAAAAGTGCTTTATCAGCGAGCATGAAGAACTTAGTTGGAATCTCAGCCAGTCACATAAGAAAGCTGTGTATGGTAGCATGGGTGACATGGTTCACATTGGTGGATCTATGACTTAAGCATTGGGGAATATGTGGGAGTACGTAAATTTGGAGGACTCAGTGCCATGAGAGACTGTTATGGTAATACAGTAGAAAATGATAGTGAAAGATACATGTCATTTTCCTCATACATGGATAGCACACCTGTACATACATATGCATTGAATGTGAAACACTATTAATACACTCACACATTTGCAAACACATCACACACATAGAGAGAACAGGCGGGGAGAACCCAAATCTCATTCAGAAAATTTCTGCTATATTGAAATCACAAAGGAACCTCCTCCTAATAAATTTGCATTAGATTTAGGTGTTTAACATATGGCTTTTAAAAGCATAAAACATTTTTAAAGAAAAAAGTGTATCAAAAAACTTTGTATTTCTAACATCACCAGATATAGAATACTTCTTACTACTTAATCAGTACTGTAAAATCTTCAGGGTAATACTTCTTGTGCATCTTCATGTGTGAATATGCTATATGAAACTGTATGCACACACATATGAAGACCAAAGGGTAACCTCAGGCGTTATTCTTCAGGTGCTATCTATCATCTTTTTTTTTTTTTTGATACAGGGTCTCTCATTTTCCTGCAAGTTATCAAGAAGGTGATACTCATTGAAGAGTAAGCCCGAAAGATGTAACTGCCTCAGCTTCACCAGTGCTGGGATTGAAATTACAGGTCAACACTTCAAGGTTTTTCTGGGAATCAACCCCAGGTTCTTATGTTTAGATGACAGTCACTTTACCATGTGATCCATCTCCCCAGCCCATTATCTACAATTCCCATGTTTTTATATGTATTTCTGATATACATATATGTATCAGTTAAATAAATATTATATAAATTATCTCACTTTAGTGAAGTCCCAAGATACTACAAAATCATAAAAATACAATAGATGTACTTTCTTATTACATTTACTATCTTTCTCTCTCTCTCTCTCTGAGTGTGTGTGTGTGTGTATGTGTGTGTGTTTATGCAAACATTCAAACATGTGCCGCAGCATGCATGTGAAAGTCAGAGGCCAACTTTAAGAAGTAGTTTCTCTCTTTACAATTTGTGACACTTTGGAACGAACTACGGTGATCATCATGCATTTTGGTGATCACTTTACACTCTGAGGCATCTTGCTATCCTGAGACAAGTTTTAAAATATGATGGAACGTATCACAAGTGGTCAATTTTCACAACATCAGAATTGACAACTAAAGGCAGTAAAGATTGTAGAGGAAAATTATGTGAGCATGGACTTGACCCAGTTTTTAAGATACAACTTAACACTTAATACCAACAGGCCCTAGGTTCTCACACATAATAAAAAATAAATTGGATTTGTAGGTTTACCCAACCCCCAGTTCCACAATTCTTAATTTAGTTACAAAATTTTCTGCTCAGCAACTATATATTGAATAGAACTGGGAAGCAAATCAATTAGTTATAGGTCATTGATAGACTTCAATTACATTAATATAGCATAAGTTTATCTGGTGCTAAGCTAGTATGTATACAACAGTAGCAGATTTTTACAAAGTACAATTAAACATAATGGCATATAAATGGAATTTTAAACTGCAATTTTATCAGCAGTCTGCATTATCCTATGAAAAACACAAGAATGTATCAAAGAAATGCTTACTTTCTATCTAGACTTTAAACTAAAAGAAAGTAATATATTCTGTAATTATTTGGAAAACAGCAACTGATTTGTCCTTGTCCTAAAATCTTTAAAAAAGAAATATGGCTTATAAAATGGAATTTGATTTATTAAGTACATAAACATTACCAAAAAAGTGATGGGAAGAATCAATATTTTCTTTTTCAATTATGGCTTTCCTTAATATCACATCTGGGACAGTTGTGGCCATCTGGCTTCTTTGCAGAGGAATCATCTTTTAACCAGATACAGTAATGGCCTACACTTCAGTGTTTTATAATCCACACCTCTTACATCATCACAATGACAATAGATACAAGCAATTTAAACCCCAGTAAACAGATGTAAAATACAACTAAGGAGGATTTCAAAATCAATTTTCTCAAGGTCAAAAGAGAGACTATGAGAGATCGAGATCTTAAATCTTCATCTTCTCACACCAGATGCACTGAGCTGGCAACAGAGAAGGTGATTCAAGGTTCTGTGCTTCTCAAGCACAACTGTTAGGAAGCTGCCATGAGGCAGTCTCTTACATTGGCACAAGTGTTCCCGTGTATCCACAAGAGGTAGTCAGCTAAAGTGTAGCCATTTTAACCAAACTTGTGTTCCAGCATATCTTGAAAAATATAGACATATTTAACAATCACATAGATTATCATTATTTAATATTGTAAAAATGACAGTCTGAAAAAAGAGCCTTATAGATAGTTCAGTGATGAATTCATAATATGTTTTCTTAGAAAAGTGTCAAATCAATTCCAATTTCTTTGAATCCCTAAATTCACAATTATAGCACCACTTAGTTATATATCAGACTTGCATTTGGGAGTAAGATGTATGAATTGTAAGCGTTTTGCTCCACTGATTTAAATATTCAAAAGCAATCTTTCCATCTTCCACATTACTGATATAGAAGCACATACATTAGCTCTTAGTAACTGTAGTTGGCTTCCAATATTTATTTACATATCACCCATTTGTAAAAGAAATAATTTCTCTAGAGGTATTAGAGGATTAGCCTCATATGAGATTCCAATTACTGTAATTTTTTTAAAAGTTGATATCTCAGAGAGCATAAGGTGGTGTGTACAATATTAACTTAGTCAATGGTTCTCTAACTGTGTGCCCTGACCACAGTAGGGGTCACATCTTAGGTATTTATTTACAGTTCGTAACAGTACCCAACTTACAGTGATGAAGCAGCATTGAGATGGTTTTATGATTAGGGGTCACCACAACATGAGGAACTGTATTACAAGGTCACAGTGTTAGGAAGTTTGATAACCACTGCCTGGCGTAATACGATAATCAGCGGCACATTCTGTTTATGCTTTACAGTTCATTTTAAGTTATAATTTTCTCATCTGTTAAGTGAAGTTGAGGCAGTTGTAAGTATTAGTGAAGCGGCAGATGTATAGCACTTAAGGTAAAAGAAGAATAGGATATATTTCAATATACTGTAAGTTACTAATGCTGTTTGCCAGGGCATGGTTAATATCTGGTGCCATATAACAGGAGATTGCTCCTCAATAAGTTTCGCTATCTGAAGTGCTGCCCAGGAAACATCCTACAATCTAAATCACATTAGTAAATATGTCATGGACAATGGGTTTCAGGACAAGAAACCAAAGATAATTATACTTGCTTTATTCTGTACTTAAGAACATAAAGTAAGTTAGACCAAATTAAAACAATTTAATGTTCTTCAACATATAAATTTTTATGTTATTTAGCACATGTTTCAGTGGTTGTTTGGAGCTAATTATAAATCCAGAGCTATGTACTCTTGGCAAAGACTTTTGTATCCAGAATGCATAAAAAATCAGGGCAAAGGAAATTGCTTTTCAATGAGCCATCTCTTCAGAAATAACTACCCAACCGCAGAGAAAATACATCTCAAATTCATTTATTAGTCCAACTTTGCATACACTTTGGTCAGTGAGTTTAGGGAAGGCTGCCAGATGGAACATTTACCTAATTTGTCCTAGCATCAAAAAACTCAGGAGTCAGACATTCAGATAACTACATAAATAAATTAAAAAAAAATCATGGAAGGTGGAGTGATTGCCTGGCCCTCTCCATGTTTATTCCTGAACCTCCAGCAGAGGAAAATATTGTTAACTACAGCTCCTCTCTCATTGTCCCCTCTCTCTGCTGCCTATGTCCTCCAAGAACTTGATGGCCAGTTTCGGTCAACCAATCATTGACTCTCTTCTTTGGTTCTAGGTTGCTTTATTGGCACAGTGATTTGGTTGTAGGCAAAATTCTCTTGCAAAATTTAGGAGCAAAAATATCTAATAGTGATGAACATAGATCACTAGAAAAAAAGAAATAATATGATAAAAATAATCTGCAATTAATTACTATAGACAAGATACTCTGTTTGAATATGATCACTGACCTTTTACTTAGCTGTTAACTTTATTTTTGATCATTAGATATGTTCATGTTTGTGTGTGTTTATGTGGACATACATGAACATAGGTGCCTGCTGGAAAATCAGAAGATGGGGTGGAATCTTTTGGGAGCTAGAGTTACAGCCAACTGCGAGTCATCAGACATGAACATTGGGAGCTCAGCTCCTAATCTTTACAAAAGCAGTGTGTTCTCTCAACAGCTGAATTATCTCTTCAGCCCTACTGTGACCATTTTCTTCACTTTTAAACCATGTGTCTATACCAAATGCCAGAAAAGCAAAGTTCTAGATCAAGCATAATTTTTATCTATTTACCTTCTGATAATATGCTAGTATTTTATAATAACACTATGATTTGGGAAATATTTTCCATTAAATATACACAAAGGCAAAACTACTAATTAAATAAAATTATATTTTTGGCATAGATGTTGAAATTTCTGTCTATATTATTTACTTGAAAGTTTAGCATTTCATTAATTTTTAAATTATGAATTATCAGCAGTATATTAATATCTAATTTAAGGATCCTAAAAGGAATTATTAAAAGTTATTGTATTAAAAACATGATTTTTCTGGATCATAGGTACTTAGGGAATAGAGACTGTGCAATTTATCATTTTAGTCTAAATGTTCAACATAGTAATTACTAAATATTATGCAGTTAAGGATTAATAACAATTGAATTTAACTGTCCTATCAGTGAAATTACCAACATGTGAAATATTCCCTGAGAAGACTTGAGGATCATAATTATAGAAGATAAATTTGACTGTGCAAAATAGGCAAATTTGCTTTTTCCTAACAAATAAAGTCTCTAAATTATTGTAATTATAACTCAGGATATATTCAATAATTCAACAATAAAATTGGCTGCTTAATATTCTGGTAAGCTTCTCAGTCTTGTCCTAAGGATTAATTTCAAAATAAATATGGATAAATATCTTCAAGAAGCTTAAAAATTGCTGTTGGTGATGAAAGAGCTTTCGCACTAGGAAAGTTACTCCTCAGACCAAAGCTCACACAGCCAGGAAAACAATGAAAGCATGCTTGCCTTGTTAATCTTCTTTCATGTGAATGCAACATTGTACTAACTGCTGATCTAGTTGAAGAATTTCCATTCCAGCTTTCTGGAAGATGCTACCACTTTCCTAAGTGGATTCCACTGGCATTCTTCTTCAGCTTCTTGAAAATACCTATTGTGTAATTTAAAATGTGTTTTTCAGTAAAAATTACAGAACCTAGGTCACATTTTAGAACCATGCATTAAAATTGGTTTTAGAAAATAGGCATTTTGATTTCCTCTGGAATAAAGGCTAGATATCACATAGGATATTCTCCAGAATGGGAAAGGAGTTATAAAATTTGTGTCTTATTTGAATGAAGGTTGTGTAGGAGATAATGGAACAGAAAGTATAGGTTGGGGTAAGGATGGAAAGACAAGACAAAGGAAAGAATGTGAGGAGGAATAGCTAACCTGAAATTTTTTGAGAAAGTCATACAGAAACGTACCACTGTATAGTATCCTAAAATGTACAAATACATAGATAAAAAGTTCAAATTGTGTTGCATTATAATGTGGTAGAGTAAGGCCTCTTTAAATACCACGGATTAACAAATGAAATTCTAAATCCAGGAATGAGTTATCTATCTCTTTTAAAGTTGTTCAGTGTGGACCTGTAGATCTCAAATACCATAAAGTATTGTCATTGCTCTTTATCCTGCAGACCTTGATAGTGACACCCTACTCCTTGCTAAAAGCTCTACATACTGAGGTCATGGAACGTGGTGAAGTCATGATGGCACTCATGACGAAGCTCTCCTTATTAACTAGCTTTAACCAGGCTTCCGGGCGCTAGGCATTTTACCAGAAGAGAGGAGAAATGATCAGTCTTCCTCATCTGTGAACATCCTGAACTAAAATAGAGATTATGAGGCAAAGCATTTCCATGCGTAGAAGAGTGGCTTAAATGTCATGGGGTAACCAATAACTTTCTGATTTAAATTCTGGTCCAGAAGATGAAAGTCCATATCTGTTACCAATTTCAGGAAAAGAACCTGTGGCTAGACGGGTCATAGGTTCTAGGATAGCCCTATTATTTTTCTAAGTACACCTAGCAGTAAATTGATTTTCAATGATTTATTAATATAAGACATAGATTAGAATATGTTTCAACTTTCATCAAAGAGCCTTTTTCTGTATAGGTGTTGAGTAACACAGAGACCTATAACTCATCAAAGTGCAGAGAACAAGAAACTGTGGCATGCTCTGCCCCAATTAGAACATCTATATCAGGTCTATTTTCCCAAGACACGTAGGTTACCTTGAAAAATTGGATAGAAAGTGTAAAAGTCAAAGGTAGTGGACAAATAAAACAGTATTTTGTGGGCTTCAGGGACTTAGGACATATAAACTCATATCCATTGTGATAGCATGCATAAACCTAAGCAAGAACAAGTCAGTCAGAATCTCAGAAAGTAGAGCAGAGATGATCTACTTTCTGCTAGCTGAGGAGGTATTGAAAATTGAGGGTTTCTGGGAAAGAGGGATAAGGAAGTTTTCAAGGATGCAGCACCTGAGGGGATACTCATGCTTCAGGATACAGCATTACTTCCATACATATGTGGGCATCATTGAGTTTATTCCGTGTTGTAAAGAAACAAACAAAAATACACAAAGTTGCAAGAGTCTAGTTGTAGAGATGATTAGTGATGAATTGGAGAAGAAATAGGGAATGGATTTGACCTAAATGTATTGCCTGCATATATACAATTTTCAAACAAAAAAAGAGGACCATACCAAATACAGAAAAGGGTAAAAAATTTTAGAGGATATAATACAGTAAATTGTGCTGTTATCTCCATGTTTCATATTAAATGTAGTCTAATTGATTTCATAACACAACACCCAAAATCTAAAACAAAAATATTTATCTTCTTTACTTTGTAGTTTATTTCTATGTATTGTTCACTCTAAATCTATGAATTAGAAGCTTACCCAATATATGCAGATATTCTCTCCTGACATAATGTATTAGTATTTCTCTTTCATGGTTTTTAAAATAAATGTAAAACTTTATTTAAAACTGTATTTTAGGAACCATCACCATTTCCAGCAAAGAACCTTAAATCTTTCCACTAAATCTGGTTGTATGTTTCAATCATGACTTTTTCTCCATTGGATTACTTTCAGTCAAAATTTTGTGTATACTTTGTTTAATTGTCTACAAATAATAAAATAACATAATTTTTGTATGACTTAAGTTTTTGGTTGGTGTTCATGAGACAAATGATCTTTAAGTTACATTTCTTAAAGATATGAAAATAAATAATATGCTTCACTGAACATTACTTTGAAAGCATAAAACTTGCTTATGCATTATTATTAATATATTTATATATTACATTTTGATGAAGACATGGGATAATCAAAAGGAAATCATTTCAGTCTCTCAAAGAATATTTTTAGCAGGCCTATCAAATAGTGTTCTTTAAAAAGACATGTTGAAAGTCTAATCCTTGTTTCAGATAAGCAAGGATACACTGAACTGCTTCTTAAATAAAAGAACAATTCCTCATAAGAAGTGTATAAGTTTTACAAGGACTATTTACACTACTGATCTTTCAGAGGATCCCAGATTGGTAGCCTCTACACAGGACAGTCCACAGCTGCCTGTAAATCAGTTACTGGGGATATGTTGTTCGCTCTTTTGGTCTTCTAGGTAACCACATGCATATTCATGGATATGTATTTGAGCACATTCACACACACACACACACACACATGTTCACATAAAATAAGTAATTAAAGTAAATCTTAAAAACCTATAGTTTTGGTGATATGAGAAATGGGTAAATATTATGAATTTTAAATGTGCTATTTTCTAGGCATTGAAACATTGTCATTAAGAATGCAGTTAACATGAAAGCAAGAAAAGGAGATTAGTGAATGGGAGCATTTGCTGTTCAAGCATTAAAATCTGAATTCAAATCCCCAGTACCTGTAATTAAAGGAGCACATAAGAGCGTATAACTCAAAACTGTTGAGGCAAGGAGTGGCGAATGCATTGCTATGAGCTTATGGCTGCCAGTCTTACTCTACATTCAATAAGAAACCATCTCCTTAAGGAATAAGCAGAGTTCAGAGTTAATAAGCAGTTAAATAAACTAAAAGAGAGAATTATAGAGAAACACATTATCTTCCTCTGGCGTTTATAAGACAGCACACATGGAGAAAAAAGATATAGGGAAAGAAAGGAAGGAAAAAGAAAGGAACGAAGGAAGGAAGAAGGGAGGGAGTAAGGAAGGGAGGGAGGGAGGAAGGAAGGAAAATATTAATACTTAAGCTTTGGAATTCTCTGGACCAGAATTCCTAGATTTTCAGTCTGGTTTTTGAGTAAGAGTCATTATTTAAGTCAACCATACTTCTACATTTTTTAAAAGTTCCTTATATATGCTTTTAGTGCCAATGGTGTTCCACATAGAGCTATCTTAGTTAACTGATACAGCGTGCAAAAAATATAAAGAGTTTTGACAGATAGTAAGTGACTAAATGAAAGTCCTGTATTTTCATTATTTTAGACATAAGAGAAAATGGATGATTTTTCAAAAGTCAATGTCAATCCCATTGTCGACTCCTCTGCCTGTGGATCAGGATGTAGCTCTTAAGTACATGTCTAGCACCATGTGCACCATGCCAATTGCCAATGTGTCCTTCCATGATGACAATGGACTAAATCTCCAAGTCCTCAATTAAATGATTTCTTTTATAGGAGTTGCCTTGCTCATGTTGTATCTTCACAGCAATAGAACAGGAACTAAGACAGAAGGTTCCTAGCTCTTTTGTGTTAATTTGTATTCCTGCAACTATGATGAAAGTATTTATTGGAAACTTTAAAAGTCTGGTCTCTAAAGTTTTCTCTCAGGGTCAAAAGAAAGAGTCCACAATAAGCAGAAGGATCTAGAATCTGGAGGTTAAGAAGTCTACTCACAACATGTTCTTTTTATCCATATCTCTTTGTTGTTTTCTTTGGCCTCTATTCTAATTATTCTGTCCTTACTGTAGTTTCTCTAATTCTCTATCTCAATTCTAATTCCAGTTCTCTGCAACTTTCTTCTTCTTCTTTTTCTCTTCCTCCTCCTCTTTCTTCTTCACTTTCCTATCTCTGCTAATTTCTGGGACACTTCAGCTCCAACTTCTGCTTCATCTTCTGTCAACTCTCTTTGTTCTTACCAAGCTATAAAGACTCACAAACTTTTGCAGGCATGGAGAGTTACCAAGAAACCTCTGAAAACAGGCAAAGGAAGCTTCTTGCCCTTGATCCATTAGCACATTCTTCCAAATGTAGCAAGCTCTGACAGTCTTTAAGATCTGAAGTTTACACTTATTGCTGTAAGCAGTTAAAACAAAGAGGATAATCAAGCCTCTAAATTATCAGATCTGGGGCTTGATGCCTATCAGAGGTGCCAGTGGAGGTTTGTCTTCTGGTTTGTAGGTAGGTGGTTAATTACTTTTTATTATCCCCGAGAGTAGGATGGAAGCAGTAAACCTCCTGAACTAATAATACCATCAGTAAATTGAGGTTAAAGTGAGCATGAGGAATAAGGATCTTTAAATGTAAGGTTAGTTTTAGTTCATTGTTTTTCTTGTCTATAAATGAGGTAACCCCAGGGTTTTTTTTTTTCTATCTATCTGAGTAGCTATGAATCAAAAACTTTGGGCATGAAGTAATTCTATTTCCTTGGATATTTGGGAATGTCTTAAATGAAATGCTTTTGCTTGGACTCCAATAATCAGCCAAATGGCTGCCAATGAAAATAAGTTCAGGAAGGCAGGTCTCTATGTTTACATTGAAGAAAAGAACAGAGACCTAGCAGTGGGAAGCATATTTCTTGACTGTATGACTCTTTTCACATATAGCTATGGGATGTAATTAGTAAACCCAAAATGCATAAGGAAAATTGTGCCCAGATCAAATAGTGCTGAACTGTGGAATATAAATCACAAATCTGTAACAGATGAGGATAATCTACAGCAAAAACCAGCCACTTTATTCACAAAGAAGTAATTACAGCATGCCTTGCATTCTGTCCTAATACTCCAGGCAAAGCCCGTGGATCTCATTGTTTGAACTTGTAAAAGGAGTCTGATTAATTACAGAATGATCCTCTGGCTCATAGCAAGCTGCAAGAGTCTTCTGGTGGACTGTTTAGTAACATTTAAGTATATAATCAAATAAGATGCAAATAAAGATACGTTTTACTTCTTCCTTTATTATTTACATCCACTTGGCTAGTTCAGTTGTGTTATTCTATTCAAAACTCCAAGTAGTTTAAATTCTTTATTATATATGGAATATACTTGATCATGGAGAATGATCATTTCGATGTGTTCTTGCCTTTACTTTGCAAGTGTTTTATTGAAAAATTTTGCATTTATGTTCATAAGAAAATTGATTTGTAATTTTATTTCCTCATTGGATTTTTATCTGGTTTATGTATTAGGGTGTTGGTGATTTCTAAAAGAAAACAATCAAGCAATGTTCCTTATTTTTTATTTAGTGAAAAAAAATTATTATATTAGCATTGCCATTAATTATTAGAAAGAATGATAGAATTCAGAATTCAGCACTAAAACCACCTATAACTTTTTTGAGACCTTTTAATTACTGTTTCTATTTCACTAGGGGTTATGGTTCTGTTTAAATTGTTCATCTTCATTTAACTTTGATAGGTGATGGATCAAGAAATTTATTCATTTCTTTTAGTATTATAACTTGATAGACAACAGATTTTTAAAATATGTCCTTATAGTTCTTCTTGATTTTTTATTGTCTGTAGTAATGCCTAATTCATCCTTTCAAATTTTTATTTTGTATCTTCTGTATCTTTTACTTAATATTGTTATGGTTTATCAATCTTATTCAATTTTTCAAACAAATCACTCTTTTTGTATTGATTCTTTGTATTGTTTTGTTGTTGCTTTTTTCTATTTTCTTGATTTAAAACTTGAGTTTCATTATTTCTTACTGTTTGCTCCTTTGGGATATATTATTTCTTCTGTTTGTTCTGGAACTTTCAGGTGTGCAGTTAAGTTACTAATATGAGATTTACTTTTTTGGTGCAGGCACTTAGTACTAAGTTAGAGTATGCTGTGTTTTAATTTTCACTCATTTCTAAAATGTTTTTTGATCTCTTTCTTGACCCATTTTTCATTAAGTAGATAGTTGTTCAGTTTCCACAACATTGCAAGCTTTTTGTTGTTTCTGTTGTTGTTGAAAGCCAGGTTTAATACCTGGTTATCAGATATGATGCAGAGTGTTATTTCAACTTTCTTGTATCTGCTGAGACTTGTGCTGTGTCTAAGTATATGTTCAATTTTGCAGAAAGTCTCGTGAAGTTCTGAAGAAAAGACTTATGCTTTTGTGTTTGGGTGTAATTTTCTGTAAATATCTGCCAGGTCCATTTGGCTTATGACATCAGTTAGCTGGCTGCACTTCTTTATCTTTTGTCTGGGTGACCTGCCTATTGGCAAGAGTTGGGTATTAAAATCTCCCACTATACCTGTATGAGGGTCAGTATGTGGTTTAAACTGTAGTGGTGTTTCTTTTTATGAACTTGAGTGTTCTTAACAGAAAACTTGGGTGCTTCTTGTTGCATAGAATTGCAATATTCTCTTGGAGGATTATTTTCCTCTTGGCAAGTAACTAGTGTTCTTCACTATATTTTCTCACTAGTTTTGGTTTGAATTCTATTTTGCCAGATATCAAAATGGTTACATTGTTTTGCTTCTTGGGTGTATATTCTTGGAATATTTTTTATATTTATTTATTCTGAAATAATTTCTATCCATGTTTTTTTCCTTGGTGTTTCTTGGATACAGCAGAAAGAGAGATTCTATTTTCTAATACCATGTTTGCCTTTTTATTGGGGAATTGAGACCACTGATATATATCAATAAATGGTGTTTGTGGGTTCATATAGCTTTTTATTGTTGTTCTTTGTGTGTGGGGTTCACCCATCTTTTGATTTTTCTAGACTGGGATTGCTTATTTTTGTTTTTTCCTTGGGTTAAGATTAATCTTCTGAGGTTGAGGTTTTCTTTTAGCAGCTTCTGCATGGCTGGTACAATTTAAATTTGTTTTATTATATTTTTGGTAATATTTTATCATGTTTTCCTTTTCCATCTATTGTTAAAATAATTACTGGACATAGTAGTGAGGTCTTGCATCTGTGTTCTCTTCGAGTTTGCAAAATATATGTCCAGGACCTTCTGAAATTTAGTGTCTCATTGAGAAATCAGACTAGGTCTTTTAATATCTCTTTGTTCTTTACATTTATTAGTTTGATTATTATGTGTCATAGGAAAATTATTTTCTCTTTAAGTCTATTTTGTGTTTTGCATGCTACTTGTACTTTAACATGTACCTCTTGCTTTGGATTTTCTAGGATTTTATTTAAAATATTTTCTGTGTCTTGGAACTAGATTTCCTCTTCTTCTATTCCTATTATTTATAGATTTGATCTTTTCATACTTTCCCAGATTTCCTGAATTCTCTGTTGGTGCGGGAGAATTGTCTGTAATCTGTCAATCATGTTTTAAATAAATGCTNTGTAAGCTACAAGAGCTAATAAGTAGCCTGAGCTAATGGGCCAATCAGCTTTATTACTTATAGAGATCTCTGTGTGATTTTTGTTGGGGCTAAATAGCTGTGGGTACCTGGCGGGACAGACCCCAACAAGCAGACCCCTTATGTTACACTCTGTATTTGAATTACTTTTAGATTTACATTTTCTTTGATTTAGGTATCCGTTTCTTCTATCTTGCCTTCAATTTCCTCCCTCTCTAGTATTCTATAAGGCTCATTTATGAAGTTTTTTTTCACTTCTAAATTTTTTCATTTCTTGTTTCACTTAAGTTTGAGCTTAAATAGAAATTCTGTTTCTACTTGCATATCTTGAACCAGTTTTTATCATTTCCTTTACTGTTTGTGTTTTCACAGAAAATATTACTGGACTTATTCATATCCTCTTTCAGGTCCTTATGCATTCAAAAATAGGTATTTTGAAGCCATTGTCTTTTGTTACAGTTGTATTGCATTTTTCAACCCCCCTGTAGAAGGGTTGCTGGGTTCTGCTAGGGGTGTATGTTTGGGGTATTAACGATTGTGTTTCTGTGCTGGTATGTAGGCATCTAAATTTTAATAAATGTGTTTCCAGGTATTGATATATACTCTTGTCTTTGTTGGGTAACTCTTCCATTCCTTGTTTCTGTTGCCTTCTCTAGGTCTTTGAAGTGTAGTAGCTATGGTTTGCATAGTGAAGAGTGCTTCTAAAACCTTCGGATGTTTAGCCACTGGGGGCTAGAAAGTGTTTTGGAGGCCAACATAAAGAATATGTGGATGGACTAGAGGGAAAAGAGCCTGAAATCATCTGCAGAATGGAGGAAAGTTACATCTACCAAGAAGTTTAGTGTCATGTGCAATGCGTGGAGTCAGAGAAATAGAGCATGGTACAAGGCTGGGCATGAGGCTGTGGAATTTCAAATTGAGGACAGAAATAATGGTGAAGATCCTTTACCTGATTCCTAGGTGTGACAAGTAGGTTCACAGGTACAGAATGTCTCTGGGTGTTCACAACTAAGTCAAAGAGATTGGATGAGGTAGCAAGTCTTAGTCCCCACAGAGAACCTGCAGAATTCCTGGGGAATGGAGACAGATAGTGAAGAGGCTATTGGAGATTGTCTCATCAATTAATCCATTTTAATGGAAATTAAATACTGAGCATCTTTTGTAATTTTTATAGAATAAATAGGTTAATAAGTAAATGCTGAATCCTGAGAAAGTGAATAGATAAAATTTGTCCCCTTAACATTAATAGAAAAGACTACCGAAGAGAGGAACTAGAGTTTTAGCTGTTTTGAAAGATAGAATGTGAAAGTTCAAGCAAATCAGAACTGAGAGAGAATTACGATGTACTTATAATGTGTTTCAGAATGACAAAACATGAAGTATATTCTTAAAAACTAATGTCAAATCCAGCACTATTTCACTAAAATAGAATTAGAGTAATCTATCTTACTATATTTTTTCTGGTTAATAAAGTTCAATTTTATTATAGTAGGATGTCTTAAAATTTTATACCTTAAACTGTTTTTGTCTTTATAGCTTTTTAAAATGATGGATGCAGCTTGTGATACAAATCAATAATGATGCATTATTTCAGAATTTTGAGTTAAAAATAAGGTCAAAACCCTACAAATGCTTGATGATTGCATAAAGTAGCCTTTAAATATCCAATGTTATAGATCAAGAGGACTATACAACCCAATTGTTGACAAGTATTTATTACAAATTATTTACATAAAATACATACTTATTAATTCTGTTCATGTAATTTTAAATAAACACATTATTGACAACTTAGATTACATGCTTTTCTGTTCCTTTTAAAACTGTCCAGAATTATTCTACTTTCTAATCATCTTCTCTTTCATGTGCCTATTGAATTAAATTTATCAATAGACCAAATAATAAACTTACAGAAAGTCTCTACTATCTAAAATCATGCCTTTAGTTCCTAGACCTTAATAGGTCACCAAAGTATGACAGCTTACATGTATTTCCTCAATAGACTGATATATGAATTTTCTTTAAGTATGGTATTTTCAATGTGGGTTTTCAGCATATCATAACAAAGATCTGATTATCACAAAGAACTGTGGTGTTTTGAATCAGAATCATCCCCTATAGACTCAGATATTAGAACACAATATGAGATCCCTTATTGATGGCATATTTGGGTGACTGTTTGGTGTAGGATTGTTGAGGGAAGTGTATTACTAGAGGCAGGCTTTGAAAGTTTATAATCTCTCCCTATGCCCAGTTTTTTTTTTCTCCAAGTGGTAGCTGAAAGAAAAAGAACAAAACAGAAAATGTGATCTCTAGGTTCCAACCTCCTGTCACCATGATGTGTGCTTCATGCCACGCTTCCACATCATGGTGGACTCTTAGCCTTCTGGACATTAAAGAAAATAATTCTTCCTTCTGTAAGCTGCTCTGGTCAAGGTGTTTTTATCACAGTAACAGCAAGGTTGTCGTGACACAAATAGACTAAAAATGTTTTACAATATATGGTGCATATTTATAAATATTGAATATAAAGACAAAATCGAACATTTGTTCTATTTAAGTTTTGGAATAATTAAAATCTGAGTAAAGCATATTTATCATTTGTTAAATAAAAACACTAAGTAGGAACATGTATAGCTTAGTTCTGACCATATGAGCTCCTATGGCACTTAATTTGACAATATACAGAAATTAACTGAAAGCAAAAGACTTAAAATTAAGTAAACAAAGGCAAGTACCAAAAGAAACCAATTGTTCTATGGACTTTGCAGAGCTTTTCTGAAAATTGTCAGCACCATTAACTAACATAATTACACTGTATTAAATATTGATTGTTTTAGATCCAAAATACTGAGTGAGAATTATTGTTACAATATTGTGAGATGAAAACAAGGTTATAGATTGCTAAGCAACCTGTTTATATTGCTGATTTAATGACTTCATCATGATTTATCTTTTTCTAGTGACAAAAGATTGTCTTACAAACCTGCAGTGTCCTTCATCAGAACACAGAAAATAACCTTTGCACTGTATTATGAAAAGAGTTCTAGCACCTGCCAGTACAAAACACACTTGAGAAGAACCAAGACAGTCTACAACATTAATGGTATTTTACCTCTTTTTCCATTGTTGTAGTGCTTGGTATCCTACTGTTGTAGCGGTCAGAAAAGATATTGTTTGGAATATGCATCTGTCATGCATGGTTAATGCCAATTTATTTTATTTAAATCAGTTCAAGCCAAATAAAACACATGTCATTGCTGCAAGTTTATGCAATAAACTGCTTTTTGGCTAGAACTAATCTTTCATGATTTTAAATCAACTGATATTGTTATAATATGAAGAATTAAGAAAACTAAAATTTTCTTATATTACATGGCTCATTAAATGATTAGTGAGTAGAAATTAACAATTTTTTTTACAAACAAAGCTTTAGAAAATAAAATGAATTAAATACTATTTGCAGTAGCACCAAATATGTCAAGTAGTCACCAATGAAACTATGAAGACAGACAATAGATCCTATTGTATAAGATGATTGATGAATGAGTTCAGATATAGAGAGTAAACATATGTGGATTTAATAGTCTAAAAAAGAAACAGGGACATGAAATTTAAGTTTGGAGGAAGGGAGGACAGTTCAGAAGTTGTGAAGAGAGGAGATTAATTTTTTTTTCTACAATCCAAGCCTGTGACCCACAGAATCAACTAAGCAGGACTCAAAAGGACTCACAGAGACTGAAGTGACAGTCTCAGAATCCTGCATGGTTCTGACCTAGGTCCTCTGAATATATGTTATGTTTGTGTGTGTAACTTGATGTTCTTGTGGAATTCCTAACAGTGGGATTCGGGGTGTCTCTGACTCTCTCCGCTGCTCTTGTGACCGTTTTTCTCCTACTGGATTGCTTTGTTCAGTCTTTATATGAGGGTTCGTGTCTAGTCTTAATGTAACTTGTTGTGTTGTGTTATGCTGGGAAGCCTGTTCTTTTTCTAAAGTAAAATGGAAGAGGAATGGATCTGGGGGAGTGGAATGGAGGGAGGATAAAATGCTGTCAGGGTATAGTGCATGAGAGAAAAGTAATAAGTAAGCAAATAAATGAGTAAACAAAGCAAGCAAATGACTAAATACAATTTTCAGTTGCAGCACTTGGGTGACATTACTTCCCCAAGAGATGCAGCCATCTAACTATCTAACAAAACCATCAGCACCAGGCTTGAGAATCCTCTTTTTGAGTTGCTGGTCTAGAGGGTAAAAGAGATTTCCTTTACTAAGATAACTATTGCTGTTGCTATTTGTTGTTCCCGAGAGAGAAGGTAAGTCCTTATTCCAGAAGACACTACACATTTTGCAAATAGTTTTCAGAGCAATTAAGTGGAAGTGACCTGAAAGCCTTTTCCCTGCTAAGGGAAGTAAACAATAGCTCTACCCAGCTCTGATGCCTTTGAACCACAAAAGTGCTGTTACTGCAGCAGAGCTCTAACAGTGCAATGATACACTTAAAGACGTAATAGTACCAGCAACTGTCTAACTGGGATCGAGGCCACTTAACAGGAGTGAAATCAAGCCTGGTATTCTGAAACTAGTCAACATGTGGCTTTGAGTAGGAGCTGTTACTGCATTACTGCCTGCAGCTTTCCAAAATTACTGTAAATCTTAACATGTAGTCAGTATTTACATAAATACTTACCTTTTACATCTCATTCTTAGGTCTTGTTCAAGAAACTGCTTCTTCTTTTCTCCTTCTCTTCTTCTTCATCATCATCACCATCCTTCTCCTCCTCTTCCTCTTCCCCTGCCTCTTTCTCCAGAAAAAAAAACTGTTGACGAAAACCACAGACGGTCAAAATGCATATTACAACAACTCTAATTGTGACTAAAAATGCTCACTCCTGACATCTGCATTTAAAACACAATTACTACATTATAAGGCTCAGGGTACATCATGAAAGAGGTGGCAGAAAGACTGTAAGAAGCCCTGGATATCTACTAGGATATTGTGTCCTTCAGCTGTGATAGGAACGGGTTCATAAGCACAAGACTGACTAAACAAGAATTGAAAAATTCAAACACTAGTTTACATCTCAATGTAGATGAGGAAAATCTCATCTACAGAGCCCCACCCACAGATGAAGAGTTATAGTAGATTAGCAACAGCTTGAAGAGGAAGAATTAGTCTTCCCTATAGATGAATCCTCTTGCGTAGTTATCTGCTACTAAATGGTAGTCATCCCTAGAAGTAAATACACTGAATGGATTCTGTAAGTTGAATTCATATGTTGTTTCATTCATATGCATATGAAATGACAATGGTTAAAGAAGAGTAAGCAATGAATCTAGGGGAGGTTAATAGTGGTAAGGGTAGGAGTGAGGAGAAAGAAAGTATAAATGGTGCAATATTATTTTTATAAAATAAAAATTTTTAAATGTAAAAAGTGCAATCATTATCTACAACCATTAAGACTGGGCAAGTCAAGAAGCTTCTCTAATGAAGGATAAGGAGTAAGTAGTGTTTNATACACTGAATGGATTCTGTAAGTTGAATTCATATGTTGTTTCATTCATATGCATATGAAATGACAATGGTTAAAGAAGAGTAAGCAATGAATCTAGGGGAGGTTAATAGTGGTAAGGGTAGGAGTGAGGAGAAAGAAAGTATAAATGGTGCAATATTATTTTTATAAAATAAAAATTTTTAAATGTAAAAAGTGCAATCATTATCTACAACCATTAAGACTGGGCAAGTCAAGAAGCTTCTCTAATGAAGGATAAGGAGTAAGTAGTGTTTGTCGGTGGCTACAAACATAAATATTTAAACTGCATTTTTGTGCTTCTCAGCTTAGCTAAACATTTAACTGCAAAAAGATACTGAGAAATAGAGTAACTATAAATGTTAAGCATAAAGAAACTCCAGAGCTAGCATATAAAAATAACATATGATTTTTTATAGCCAAATTCTATAATGAAATAGAGATAAATTTAATTGCTTGCTAAGCATTTCTCCAAAGGGAAAACCAGAACAAAGAAAAACCCAGAGAGACAATTGGAAAATATATTTATCAAGTATTATTCTAAAGATTAATTTTAAGCATGGAGAAATGGCTCAGTTAGTCAATGCTTGCTGTTCATAAAGGTATGAGTTCATGTTAGTAGTCATGTAAAAAAAAACAAGAATGTGGACTCACGCTTTTAATCTTGGGTTTCCTTAATGATGAGACAATTAGATCATGGGGCAGTGCTTGCCATCTAGACAATCAGTGAGCTTCATGGTCAGTCACCGTCCTCACCTAAAAAATATAACTTAGCATCCAGTACCAAATGCTCAATATGAAAACATATTCATCCAAGTATATTGTATGAACTAAAAAAGTTATATTTACATATTTATAGAAAAATACACACGAAGATATATAACATCAGTTAGAGGAAGTGATTGATCTTGACATTTGGTCTACACTCAGACACAATCACCCATGCATGCTCAGAATTAACTGTATCTTGTAGAATCATATGTTAAGCAAGCCAGAAAGCAAAGACTCAACAAAGAAATTGACAAAGAGCAACAAGAATAATTTGCAGCATTTATTTATTTATAAATTACAGTAGGTAATGTATCAGGGAGGATTAACTGAAAATAACAGAAGAAGAGCATGGCAGTGACTCTGCATTATGTGCCTGGCACTGCTGGGATCTCATTGTCTAGAGTGAAGAAGTCTTGTTTTAAACATGTGTGTTCGGTATTTATTCACACTGACAAAAAACATGAAAAAATGGAGTTTCATGTCCCTTTACCTTACACAGAATAGATAATAAGAACTCCTTTTTAGACAATATTTGTTTTTATGTAAAATTACAATATAGAGTTTTCATTTTGTGTATTAAGAGTTTGTTTTCATTCTTCAAATGCTTTATATATTTCACTTTAAGGATATTCTGCTATTTAACAACCCTCAAATAAATGAACCTTTGGCTCTGCTCAGAATTTTCTTGTCATACACAGAAGACAATGGATAATTCCATATAGGTAATTTTCTATGGTTATTATTTTATCTATGAAATGTGATTCTTAAAGCAAAAGTGTTGAAAATAATAAATAGAATTGCAATTTTGAAAGAATATCAAGTTTCTTTTCATAAGAAGTTCAACTGCTTCACACTCCCACACTGAGTGAAAGATCTGTATACTTTCGTGCCCTGAAGATATAGTATGTTCCTTAAAGTCTATTGCTTTATAAAAAAAACCATTAAATTTAAATAATGTATATATTTACATTTTTAACATTCACCTATTTTGTCTGTGTGTATCGAGGGCACATGGTGAGGCACACATGTGAAAGGCAGAGAACAACATGAGAGAAAACAAACAAGAGTTGGGAAGAGGAAGAAGAATGAGAGAGAAAGAGACTCTCTGTGCAGCCGTGACTGGACTGTTACTAGACGGGCCTTGAACTCCCAGAGTTCTGTCTTCTTCTGCCTCCTGAGTGCTGGGATTAAAAGGGTTTAACAGTCCCACCTTACATTTTTGAAAATCTCATTTATAATATAATTGGGTTATGTTAACTTCTTTTCATTCTCTTTACTTTTATTTTTGAAATATTTAAATTTGAAAATTAAAAGAGTCTAGATGGTTTCTAAAGCTTTTATAGTATGGGTAGAAACGTGAGTACATGTGTGTATATTTGTGTGTGTGTGTATATAGAAGTTGTGGTGTATATGGTTTGTATGTGTGGTGTATATATGTGCATTGGTGTGTTTTTATGTGTGGCATGTTTGTAAATGTGTATGGAGTATGAGTTAATATGTGAAGTATTTATGTATGTGGAGATGTTTGATTACATGTGTGTTTAAGAAGAATGCTTATGTATATATGTAAGCATATATATGTGTATATGTATTTGTGTGGTGTGACTATGAGTTTATGTGTTGTTTTTGCACATTTGCATGTGTGTATGTATGTATATAAATGTGTCTACAAGTATATGGGGTATATAGAGGCATATACTAGAATGTATGCGGTATGTGTATGCACATTTGCATATGTGTGTATATATGTGTGATGTGATATATATATATGTATATGTTTGTGGCATGCACATATATGCATGTCTATTATGTTTTGCTGCATATATGTGCTATGCACGTCTCTGTGTGTGAATTTATGTTTGTATGTGTCTGTTTCTGCGTGTGATGTGTGTGTTTATGGCACAAATAATTATTTGTGTGTTTGCTTATGTTAGTATAACTTCTCTTCATAAAAGTTTAAGTAGATAACACAGCATTATTTTATATTTTATTTTATCTTTGTGTTGGTAAAAGATGCTTTATGTTTGTTTTGTTTTTATCTTTCTATCTTGGACTTGAAGACAGTTTAAATTCCTGTGTGACTAAGCATTCAATGTTATCTTCTCTGGCTCCTGGACATGGTTCAAAAAGACCTTCTGGTTCAGTTCCAAAGCCATAATGAAATTTTGTCTTTTTTTTCTAATAATTTATAACCTTGTTTATTTCAAGTATTTTAGTGGAAGGAATATGGTCTACTTTGTGGTTCCCGGAGGCATTAATCCAATTTTATGCTCTTTTAAGGGGAATGCCTAATACTCCTGAATTTAGCTAAAATTTACTATCACAGATATGGGGTTCAATTGGTGTTTATGGTATACATACATTTTCATGTTTGTGCATGTGTACATGTGTGTGGGTGAACATGCATGCATGTTTATGTTCATTTTTGAGTCCATAGGTCAACTTTGGGTTCATTCTGGAGCAGCTTTCCAAATGATTTTTGTACGCACTCTTTCAGCAGTACCTGATGTTCACCAGTCTAGTCTGCTCTGAGTCGTCAAGTCCAGAGAATCCTCTGTTTCCATCTCTTCAGAGTTGAGCTTCAAGTGCGTATTATCACTCTACTTCAGATAGGCAGTTGATCACTGTTCTTTGCCACAAGTACCCAAAAAATGCATTCTTAAAACACTAAAATGAAAGATCAAAGGTTTCCAACTACAGCTGGGCAACTTGATAAGTCTTTGTCTTAAGAGGGAAGAACCAAAATATTTAAAAGCAGTCTAAAGCACTGCACCATTATATCTTGGAAAACACTGATTTTACTATAAAATCTATGATGATAACATGAGCATATATGCAAATCTACANGATCAAATCTTCTGGTAATTGTCAATTAAAGTATCTTATATTAATGGTATTTTATTTGGAAGTTGAGGTCAGTGAAAAGTCAAACCTGACAGTAAAAATAGTTTTATGTAGAGAGATCGCAACTGCAACCAAAGAACACTAAGAGGCCTTTCATAAGCAAGACTGCAGACTTTTTAAAATAGATATTTATATTTTTTAATTTTTTTTTTACATCCTGGCTGCAGTTTCCCCTCCATCCTCTCCTTACAGCCCTCTCCCAGTCCCCTCTCTGTTCCCACACCTCAACCCACTCTTCCTCCATATCAGTTTAGGAAAGGATGGGTCTGCCATGGGTATCAACAAAACACAGCATATCAAATTGCAGTAAGACTAAGCACCTCCCCATGTATTAGGAATAGGCAAGGCAGCCCAATATAAGGAGTAGGATCTCAAAAGTAAGTAGAAAAAAAATCAGAGACAGTCCCTGTTCCTACTGTCAGTACTTCCACAAGGAGACTAAGCTACCCACTGTCACATATATGCAGAGTGCTTAGGTCAGTACCATGCAGGCTGTAGAGGATCCAGAAGGGTCAAGGACACACACACACACACACACACACACACACTCACACACACAAACACACACACACACAGACACCTCACAGAATCAACTAACCTGAGCTCATAGAGGCTCACAAAGTCTAGACACTTATACACAGCTTAATTATAGTTTCAGAATGTGATTCTGTGAGAAATAGGAATAAATGAATTGTCCACCATTTTGTTTTAGAACTAAAACATGGTAGAGAACCTGATATGAAAACATTGACAACTATAGAAAAAGTGCTAACAGTCAACAAATTTTGCACTGGTCTTTCTTAGTTGCATGGTTCTCCAGGGCTCCTGCCTAAATCTAGTCTATTTGTCATCTACTCTATTTGCATTTATTCCCTTCCTTAAATGTTTACTTTCTTTCCACCTACACTGAAGTTAAACTAAATTCCTTTGTTTTTCACTCCTTGTACGATACACAGATTTCTTTGCCCATTATATATCAGTTCTTGTCAGTTCTGTCCATTTTCTTGTCTCCGTGTTCATTTCTACTGGAAAACTCCAGCATACAGTTATGTAGCAACACTGCTGGGTGCCTGATCTCCTACAGTGAATGAATTAGGAGCATCTGGATGATCACAGGCCTTGGTAGACCTCAGGCTTTAACACAGTCAGGGCATATCCAGCTTCTACCAAGGGAGTTTTGCTTGGTTGTCTGATCACAATGAGTTAGGTGAAGAGAAGAAAAGCGAATGTGGGTGTGCTCCATTTGACTGACATATTTGCTTTCCTCCAAGTCCAGACCAATATAACACAAATTACCAATGTCCTCTACAAAAGGGGTTCTTAAGGAGGATTTTATTTTGTCTTGAAGTTCTATGGGCCTTTTAATGTCAAAGGCAGCATATTCATGAGTGAGAATTAGAGAATAATCTAAGCCCATCTTACTATGGTAACCAGAAGAAATGAAAAAATAATTTACCACTTAATACAAGGGAAAACAAATGATGGAAATTTACCATTTTATAATAACCACAGTTTAAATTTTCAGTTGTCTCTTTCAATTAAGTGGGCATGGTAGATTAAAAACTATACAGGAACATTTAAAATTTTTTCTTAGATTTTTTTTCTGATTTTTTATGAAATGTTGTCTGAAATACTTCTTAATTTTTTAGATTTTTCTTTGTCTTTCTTTTGGTGAGGGGATGTTATACAATTAAGTATTGCTTGTCTATAACAATGTCAACAATTTCTTGTAACTTACGAATTATCATTTCTTTAATGATAGTGGATCCATTCTCATTTGTTAATTTTGGCCTTAATTTCAAAACTGCAGTTGATCCAGGTGTGCTTCTGTACACCAAGATATTCTGTGAATTCCTGTCTAATATTTTAGCCTTTTAAGTTCTTTTATTAAGTTTATTTATTTATACAGGGTGGGTGCCATGTCACACATGGGGAGGTTGGAGACAACTTATGGGATTTGGTTCCCTCCCTCCACCATGTGGGTCCTGGGGATTCAGGTCATTAAACTTGGCAGTAGGTACCTTTTTTGTACTGATCCATAGAGCCAGACCCATTTTGACATTTACAGCATGCATAAACTCAGTAATTGTGGAATTATTTTTTATATTTAATATCATGAAAGTATTTATACTCATTTTTCAAATAAATATTATTTCATCATAATTAAAAGCCCAGTTGTTTTCTATGTTATTTTGACATGAAAGTGTGAATTTTTTGTAAATTCTCTAACTTACTTGATCTATTTTTTTTCTAATTTTACACCCATAATGCATGTCTTTGTCAGGAGACTATTGAAATATTTGATACCTGGTAAGTACTTGCATTATTTTTTCTTTTTTAAAAATAAGCTTGACTATAATTGGATTGAATCACTCCATGTTCATTATGAAAACAAAAAAGTATTTATTAAGTTCCACGAACTCAAGAACAATCTAGAGCAAGACACTAAATATTTCCACTTTTGAGGGATGATTATTCTCTTTAGTCCCAGTATTCAGCTTAGTTACAATGGTGTGGAAATAGTCACAGTGAACATATAAATAAATAACTGTATCTACATTAATAGTCATAAAACTAGGACCTGGGAGACTGCTTACCAATTCAAATGTTTTCTATGCAAGCATAAGAACCTGATTTTAGAACCCCAGAATTCATTCCAAGCCAGGTACAATGGCATTTTCTGCAACTTCAAAGCTGAGGACACATGCACCAGCAGACCCCAGATACTTGAAGGCTTATCAACCTAGGCAAATCAGTAAATTCCTATCTGAAGGCTCATGATGGAGATTGATAGAGGAAGACACCCAAGACTGATTGACTTCAGACCTCCATGCATATTAGCATGAGTAAGTATATCTACACATATATGTGTACATATTTATATACACACGTATGGTCACACACTCACATACATGCATGCATGTGGACACATACACATATACACACACTCACAACAAACATATCAAAATTAATTCACAAAACTAAATCATGCACTAGATCCAGTATGAAGCTTCTTCTTTGTCAATCCTGTTTTATAGAGTTTTGATCCCTAAGGAATCCATTACCTAGTATTGCAGGGGGCTTTTATTTGCTTTATATAGCTGTAAGCAAAATTGATATTTTCTGAAATGAACATTTCCTAACATTTTTCAGATGAAAATATTAATGTGTATGTTTGTATTTATTTCAGTTAATTTTCTATGCACTGGGAAAGAATCATATCTTCAGTATGAGTTCTCTTATTATGGTCTATTAGAAAGTTTAAATTTTTTTTGTACATACAAAACTGGATTTCAAAATACTGAGCCAAACCATGCCCTCCTGAAACAGATAAGATAATCATTTCCTACTCCACCCATGTGCTTCTGGCCTGCTACAAGAGAGATAAAATTCTCATCATGTTAACAATTTAAGGTAAAGTTTAAATTATTCTCTTTTTTATTCTTTTCATTAGATAAGATATAGAAATTCTTGTAAGCAGTCTATATTCTATTATTGAAAATATTTGGAATTTTGTTCTTAATGTAGCTTCCATATACTTAATAAAGCACAAATGTCTATTTTCATAATTGCTTATCTGACTGAAAAGTTATAGCAGATTCTTGTATTCTGATGGATTTCCCTCTCATAATTCAGGAATGAACAAATGTGGATTTTAAAATGAAAAAAGGAACTGTAGTGGAAATCCAGGGTACAGGGAGGCTCTGTTTTATTGAGTGAGCACTGAGGTTCTAAAGATTCTTTAGGAAGAAATCATGGCATCTTCTGCCTCAGTGAACACAGACACAGAATCAGGTGAGAACACACACCATTTAGACAGATTCACATCACACTGTGTCTCTGGGAAGATTATCTAATGAAGACTTAGTGACCATATACAGACTTTCATTAGCTACATGCGTTCTTCTGTCCTCTGAATGTTTCAGAAAATCATTTCCCATTTCCTCTCATCTTTGAGTAAGCATGGAAAAGAACTCCCTATGAGTTTTAGTTTCTGTGTCCATACAGACCTCTGCCAGATTTTTTCTGATTTTTATGTTACATATGTTCCACAATGAAGACAATAGCCATTAATAGAGTAAATGTTTTAAAAATTGTAGCTTTGTTTAAAAGAAAAGTTTATATATATNTATATATATATATGTTTACTGTATAAAGAATTCATATAAAATTAAATAGATATCACATAATTGGGTCATTGATTCAAGTACTTGTCAGTTTATTTCATTGATGATCACAAAGTCCTTCCCTGTGAACAGAGTTTAATTTAACAGAAGATCATAGAACCCCTGTTTGTAATTTCTCCTCATATATTTATTGCCACTGGTTTTTTCTAGGCTTTCTGTATTCTCAGACTCAATCGGCATCCTTCTTGTTTATTATTTTAACATATTTTATAAAACTTACTCCCTTGAATTTTTATGGGGGTTGCTTCTTAACATTTCTACTATATATTTACATTTTTTTAGAACTCTATATTATGACAATAATTTTTTTTGTTTAGTCTCTTCTTAAGATTAGTGGGAGAAAGAAAAAGAGGAGAAAGAGGAAAAAGAGAAAGAGGAGAGGAGAAAGAGAGAGAGGAAAAGAAAGAGAGGTGAAAGAATTCTCATTTCAGTGAGACTGGAAAGTATTTTCAATTGACAAGTTAGAGTAGAACTCTTATCAATGCTAAATTGAATTTTGAAGTTTTTCACATTCATTTAATCCTTTGTCATTGTTGATCAGATCAAGCCTTTCAATTTACTCAAAATAATTGGCTAGGTTAACACAGTGAGTATCTTACCCCTATGGGACTTACACAGGCCAATGCTTGAGATGTTTGCCAAAATGTGTATAAGTGAATTAAAATCAGAAATGTCCCAAAGACACTTTCAACATGATTTTATTTCCTATGACACCAAAGTACATTTTTGGAGATGTTATCACATTTCTATTTAGAAAAGTTCATTAAAGGGTCACCTTATATGTTTAAAACTATTTGAACTATAAAATAAATTTTTATTTTCTTAAATATAGTAGATATTTTTAAATATTCATACTTTCAAAGACTGAGTAGAAATTGGAATTTTTATACTTTTAAATATTTTGTAATAAATGTTTTATGTTATATAATCTATATATAAATATTTTTACTGCTATTTAGATAAGGTAGAAGGTATGAGCAAAGACAAATCATTTAGTTCAAACTAATATTTTTCAAATCCTTTCTGATAGGAAAAAGAATAAAAACACCCTTATTTATTACTTTAAAACAGCTGAACTAGAAGGTTGCTAATGCATTCAAACTGCCAAGGTGAACTTGAAATTGATTCTATTACTCACCATCCAGGTGTAATCCATTCTCTCCCCTCCTCTACCCTGATAGTCTCCAGCACCTGTCTCTTGTCTCACTGTTCTGCTTTTGCTTTCTGTCTTCCTGCTTGGGGCACGTGAGAAGAGGAGCTGTTGGGGGCTTCTGTCAAAGCATAGAGTGTTGTTTTCCATTCTCTTTGCCTTATTTGCCTGTGCTTATTTATGTGGCTATATTAGTAAAAAGCCACAAGTGAGAGAAATTTTACAACAAGATTATATGTTCAATGATGAAAGGTTGGGATTGAAATAGAAGGAAGGAAGGAACAGAGGTCTCCTCTAAAGGGTGTCAGTGACAGACAGGAGCATGAAGGTAACCTGTCAGGATACCGCTTAGCATGTGGTATGCTGTGTGAGCTACAAAATCTATTTCTTTAAAAAGAGGGTGACTTTCAAAAAGGGGATTCTTTCAGAATAGATAGCATTCAGAGGATATGTTCTCATCTAGAATGTTGTAGCCTTTCATCAGGGATAAGGTGAGTGGAGCATGATCAACATTTTGATAATATTTAGCATCAGAAGGTGACATTGTGTAGGTCACTCTAATTGGTAGCACCCTTCTGTGTGTGTCTAGGGAGAATTGTGCTTAATTGAGTGTTGTGTGGCATGACATATGAAACTTCCACCCCATTTCACCTACTTATTATTTAATAAGTACTGTTTTTATAAAACTTACTCAGGAACAGGATTATCCAAACAAAGTAAACTTAAAAAGGGTAACAAGATTCAGTGGGCTAAAGGAGTTGGCCCCAGTTCAGATTACAAGCCTTTTCCTTCTATACATTCAGGAAATTACATATTCAGCATATACAGCAACAGAGTTAGATTAGTTGATGTTACCTCTGACCTACACTATACTGATGCTCAAAGAATGATGTGTAAAGATGACAAAATATTCTATAAATATATAAAATATAAACCTTGTAGTATTCCAGAATTTGAGTAATAACTATAGCAGCTTTGGCCTGAGGATATTTCTTGGGCACTCTGACCATAATGCACTGCTTGGGTCATGGAAGTACGCCCAGGAGGGCTTGGAGATTGTTTAGATCTAATGTTCTTGTAGTCACAAGAATAACTAACCTGAGAACATATACCTTGTCATATACCTCTAGATTCTTAAAAATTAGGTGATATGGTTGATGAAACATGATTATGAAAGGCAAATGTTCAACAGTGATGTCAAAACTTGAGGGAAAATGTCTGGAAATGATAACTCTGTTCTCTTATAGTTTATTAATGACAACTAAAAGATGAGCAAAAGGATGTGTAACATATCTCCAAAAATAAAATGATATGATCTATGTTTTGAAACAACATAAGTCTATCCCTAGTTACTAAATTTTGTGTAAATAAACACTCTGGCTGTCAATCAATGTCTGCAAGATTTTCCCAACCATCATGGCCTGGCTCCATCCTCTCTCAATATGTCCACTATGCAGGAAGGCTCCTGGCAAGAATGAACATTACATTATCTGGTGAAGTCAAAGGTGTATTAAGAGCATAACAGGTGTTTAAATGATGAGGTTGGTGTATATATAAATATTAAGAAATTTTCCTTATGATAAAACATCTATAACAATGTTATTTACTCTAAAATTAAAGACTACATCTTTGAATGGCTTACTGTAGTCATTAATAATAATAATACTTTACAATGAAATACTTACCTTTTTTAGAAATTATTTTCCCAAAGAAAATATGATATAGGAAGAAAATACAATCTCCAATATTGAGGAATGAAATTGCATGACTTCATCACTGACAAAATAGTAAGCTATTTTTGATAAATGACTTCTGACATTTTCTGACACAAAAATAGAGTGTTCTCTTGGAAGTTATTGATTATTGAAATAGCACTAGAATTTTCTCAACATAATGTTTTTATTGATTCTTTGATAATTTCACATAATATACCCCTATCATACTCATTTTCCAGTCCTTCCCATCTGTCTCCCAGGTTTGCCCACAACAAAATGAAAGAAAATATCCAGTTTCTGTTATTTATATTCTCACTGGACCATGGCCAATATTTTAGTGTTCTGTCCCTTAAATAGAGCTGAGTCCTTCCTTTTTCAGACCACTGCTAGAAGCCCTCAATTGCAGAGAGCTATACTTCAGCATCCTTATCATACTTTTTAGGAGTATTTTTAATGTCTTCTTGATTAGGCTGTTCCTTTTTTGAGTAAGTATGTGGGTTGTCACAGAAACATTCCATGTGGAGCCAACAGGCAGTGAGTTGGTCCTAGCCACACCCACTTACCATTTAACAAAAACTGATCCTGGTCGAAAAATAATTACAGATATGCATGCAATAAAGACAAGTCCAGATGGAAAAGACCTCTGAAGAGGTCACAGTGTTGGATAAATTCATGTAGGATTGCAAGAGAGAGGAAGTAGTTATAAAAAGAAGTAAATGTTTTTCTTTAAAAAAATAACTAGATAAATAAATAAAACAAAGTCTTTAAAGAGACAGAGTACAGTCATAGATTAAAAGAATAAAGAAAAGTAAGCCACATAGAGATAGAAAATATACAAAGATGGTGTAAGAGTTTTTATTTGTTTGTATGTTGCTTTGAGTGGTTAGTGAATAAAGAAACTATCTTGGCCTAATTGATAGGGCAAAAATTATGTAGGCAGGGAAGACAGAACTGAATGCTGGGAAGAAGAGAGGTGGAGGAGGAGAGAGACACCATGGAGCTGCCAGAGACAGGTATGGTTCTTGGTTTAGTGATACAAATTTAAGGTCAATTTCATTATANTATATATATATATATATATTTCTGCTTTTGATTAAAGTATTGTGTTTGTGAAGCTCATTTAAAAGTGTAATGTATAACTAACAGATATAGATTAATAGTCATTTCTAATATTAAAACTTATAGCCATATTAGGCTTTTATATATGTATAGAGATATATTTTAGATAGACATGTACTCTTCAAACCTTTCAAAGACTAAGAGAATATGGTATTTAAAATGTTTTAAGAACTTAGATGATTATGAGACACATCTCCTGGCAGCACCAATCTACTTCAAGAGGATGGTGGGCATTGAAGAGGCTCCTTATAGACTTTTTTAGATATTTTGGCAAGAAATTACATTTGCATGGACTGGTTGATATATTATGCTGTATGAACTAGACATGCAGGGCACACAGAAATAAGACTGCTGAACTTGCTTAAAGGTGAGACTGTCCTTCAGGGTTCCTGCTTCATGAAAGAGTTGACTAGATATTCTGCAGGACACAGAACAAACAACTGATGGAATTTACCATTACAAGGTAGAACAGATCCTCAAATGTCTTGCTTCATAGGGAAGTATGCTGGATACTATGGGATCATAGGCTGAAAATGGACGCCACAACATTACAAAAAAAACTTTGGGTGGCTGTCCAGGAAGCAAGATGTCTTTGTCAATTCCAGAGTTTGGGGAGTTGCTTACAATGCACTTCCTGCTAACTTAGATAATATTATATCCTTTTGAAGTCTTTGATGTAATTGAAGAATAGTTATAATTATATTTTTTCTTATTATAATAAAATATGAAATAGATAAAAATATTGTAGCTATATTCTTGTTTGATGACTGTTTTATAAATGTAATTTTATTATGTTAAAGTTAAAACCTTCATTTTATATAAACAGAAAAGGAGAGGTGATGTGGGACTCTCCTCTGCATATCATTAGTTAATAAAGAAGCTGCTTTGGGCCTCTAGCAAGGCAAGAACCATGCAAGAAATTCCAAGCAAAGAGAGAGGAGAAAAGTAGGTAGAGTCAGAGAGGCACCATATAGCCACAAGAGGAGACAGATGCTAGAACCTTGCCAGTAGGCCATGATGTGATGTTCACATTAACAGAAATATGTTAATTTAAGATGTAAGTGCTAGCTAGAAATATGCTGAAGCAAACAGGCCAAGAAGTGATTTGATTAACACAGTTTCTATGAGACTATTTTTGGTCTGGGTGGCTTGGAATGAACAAGCAGTCTCCCTTCAAAAAACATTGACCCTGACCTGAGCAGAACCGCAGACATAGACATGACCCTGGTGCACTGTGGCCCCAGATAGCCAAACAGGCCGTTCACATGAATATGACTCCTGGTGGCTGCATGGTCCATAGACATTTGTAGTGAAAGCAGAGCAGGCTTGTTTTTTTATCTGGCCCAGCTCCTGCATAGCTGGCTAGCTTAGATCCTGAAATAACAACACACAAATTGTATACATTTAAGCACTACCTGGCCCATTATATCTAGCCTCTTTTTGGCTAACTCTCACATCTTAATTAGCCTACTTCTAATAATTTGTATATCACCACAGGGTCGTGGATTACCGGGAAGATTCTAACCCACGTCCATCTTGGGCCGGAGCTTCATGCATCTGCCTGACTTGGTTTTCTTTCTCCCAGAATCATCTTCTGTCTACTCCACCCACCTAAGGGCTGGCCTATCAAAAGGCCAAGGCAG
>LOEQ01004633.1:107034-123072 GCA_001685075.1 Bramus lutescens | reverse complement strand
AGGTGTAAAATGGTATCTCAATGTTGTTTTGATTTGCATTTCCCTGATCACTAATGAAGTTGAGCATAACCTTAAGTGTCTCTTGGTCATTTGGACTTCTTCTGTTGAGAATTCACTTTGCAGTTCACTGCCCCATTTTTTAATTGGGTTAATTAGATTTTTTAAGTCTAGTTTTTTGAGTTCTTTATATAGTTTGGAGATCAGACGTTTGTCTAATGTGGGGTTGGTGAAGATCTTCTCCCATTCAGTAGGATGCCTGTTTGTCTTAAAAATTTTTATCTTTTTAAGTCTGAATTTCTTTCCTCAAAAATTTTGTTGGCTGCCATTTAAGTTAACAATCTGGAGACAATTTTAGAAGTATATAATTCTTACTATGTTCACTGAGGTCTCTGTTTGGAGGTCAGCTTTTAGTAATTAATTTACAGAGTCCTTGCAGAAAAGTTCTTTTGTCCTAATCACTCTTGAAAGTATTTGAAATGCTATGCCAGTAAAGTGAAAGGAATATGTACTTAACAAAAGGGAAATTTTCTCATTCTAGGTGTCAAATTTGTTTCAACTCAGATATAAGAAATTCAAGTGTTTCCAGCTTATGTTTTTTTTTAAAACCTTTAAGGTATTTCAGTGACTGCTCTCTTTTGTGATTTCTGTTATTTTTAATGAAAACTAACATTTGCTGAGGGAGATGTCTCATAAAAAGAAATAAGAATTTCTTCTTCCCTCCCTGATAATAAAACTATCTATAGATTCATATTTTCTACTTGCATTTTACAGCTCATTCCTTCATATATTCTCTCTAAATTACCCACTAATCTTACCTTTTTCAATCTGTTTTCTTCCTAAAATATAAAACCATAATCAAGTATTTCAAGCAAGCACTTGAAAATATATCAGCAAGAAGGTTAGCAAAGACAATGAATATAGCAGTCCATCCAAATCCTTTTTACTATCATTTTTATTTCACAGGAAAATCTTTGCAAGAGAATTGTGTATCACCCCTTTCCAGTGATTGCTGTGGGATAACCCTGCTGTATGCTATTAATATGTTTTATTCTCATTAGTTAATAATAATAGCTCTTTAAGCAATAGCCAGGAAGGATAAGGATAGGTGGAGCAATCAAACTGATAACTCAGATAAGGAGGGACAGAGTTGAGGGAGAAGCCAGCCTGCAACAAGTTGTACTAGACCACAGACAAAATGCAAGTCATGAGGCAATTCACAGATTAATAGAAATGGGTTAATTTAAATGTAGGAGCTAATTAGCATCAAGCCTGATAAATAGGCCAAACAGTTTACAATTAATACTAAACTTTTTTGTTATTATTTGGGACTGGGATGCCAAAAAATGAAAGGGCCACCCCTGTTTACAAGTGACTTTATGTGTATTACTTCATTCTAGTATGATCTGAAATAATACCATCTTTACATTTTCTTGACAATTTATCTTTTATTGTGAAAGGATTTTCAAAAACTTTTGATACTGTTAAATATCTTCATCTCTAAAGGTTTCATGTTTTCACTTAATTGGTATAGCACCACCTTCAAATTTTTATTTCTTTCCATACATACCTCACATCTCTGCCTTCTTACGTACTGCTAGAAGCTAATGTTCCTCTTTCAAGCCATTAACAATTAAGGATTTCAGGTAGGCAGTGGTGGCGGTGGTGGATTTCAGCATTCAGAAAGCAGAGGCAGGGGGATCTGTGAGTTTGAGGCCAGCCTGATCTACACAGCAAGTTCCAGGATAGGCTCCAAAGTTATACATAGATACCCTGTCTCAAAAAATGAAATAAAATAAAATGAAGACACTGAGGAATTTAAGATTGTTAGAAAATACCCCTTCCTTCCATTTCCTCTGCAAACTTTAGATAACTGGAGCCATCCATGTGACTCGCAGTTCAACTTTATCCAAGGGGTCCCCAGTATATCACACCCAAGTGCACCTCTCCACGTAGCGTCACACTGAAATATTCAGTGACATTTGTGGAAGTTTTAAGGGCTATCTCAAGATGAATAGAAATTAAGTTTATCCCAACCCATCCTTTCTGCTTCCCCCTGTGCTGTGTTTCTGAGCAGCACTTCAATTTCAACAACACTGGCAAAATTTACTGTCTGGTTTGCTATGTGAACCAGGAATTATTGGGCTTTCCTGAGTGTCCCTCTTTTCCTTCTCCATATATTGCACTATAAAATGCCTTACTAATTTATAAGTAGTTTTCGAGTGAACTTAATTCACTGTGCCTCCGATGCTCTCCCTATAGCCCAGCTATGATACCTTATCATAGAGAGAACAGAAGTAAGGACCTCTCTGTACCTTCTAGATCATCACAAGCCACTCTGTGTTGGATCAGCACAGAGCAGAGTGCTTTTTCTCCCCCCAAACATAAAAGATTTTACATCATGCATATGCTTAAAATAATTCTAAGACCCACATAGATATAATATAGTTTCCCCTTGTAACTAAAGGCCCCATACCTTCAGTTTACTTTGCAATAAAAGAGCTGCCCATCTCCATTATAATTACTGTAATTCTGGGATTTTAATTTACAATAGGAATAACTGTCAAATATAAAATATGATAGCATATTTGATATTGCTAACTGAATCTGAAGTATGATTCAGAAATAAGAGGCCAAAAATGGTGTGTGTTAATGAATAAATGAAGGATTTCCCAAGAAGGACAGTTATGAGGTTAATAATTACAGGGATTGATTCACAAGAAAGAATAATAAATGAGCAGTCAGCTTCACATCTGATAGAATGCTCTGATATAATGAACTTGATTCAGCTTGATTTCTATAGTATGTCTTCACTCCCACTATTTTAATTGTGCCATATTACATCAAAATATGTTATGAATATAGTTATAGTTTTCCTTAGTTATGATAAAAGATAAAATAGGTATAAATATTACAATTATAATTCTTGCTTGATACTTGTTTGGTTATATGAAACTTTACTATTTTGAAGATCAAGCCTTCCTTTTCATTTAAACAGAAAAGGGTAGGTGATATGGGATTCCCCTCTGTACACTGTGAATACCACTGGTCAATAAAGGAACTGCTTTGAGCCTGTGGCAGAGCTATAGAGGGACAGAACTATGTTTGGAAAACTAAACTGAATGCTGGAAGAAAGGAGGCAGAGTTTAGAGAGAAGCCATGAAACCCCACCTGAGACAGATGTCAGAACTTTAGCTGGTAATCCAAAGTCATGTGGTAATACACAGATTTATAAAAAAAATGGGTTAAATTAATATGTAAGAGTTAGTCAATAAAAAGCTAGAGCTATTGGACCAAGCAGTATTTTAAATAATATAGTCTTTATGTGATTATTTTGGGGCTGAGCAGCTGGGAATCAACAAGTGGCCTCCTCCAACATTTATGTTATTCCAAATACAGCAGTTATGCTTTTAAAGCATGATGTCGTAGTGGACTAAAAAGTCTGTGATAATCATCTGTAATTAGTGAAGGCATGCAAATATTAATCAATGGTAAAACTGCTTCATAGAATATTAGTTCAGAAATTAATAGAGCAAAAATAGACTTGGAAAATATTTTTCCTTCCTTCATTTTTTCTTTATTTCATCTTTCTTTTTTCTCCCATTGAAGATAGATTATTCTCCCATACAAGATATCTGACCATAGTTTCCCCTCCCTCCACTCCTCCTGGCTCACTCTCACCTCTCCTCTCCCATACTCCTCCCATCTGAAAAGAAGCAGGCCCCCAAGAGACAATGACCAAACACTACAAATTAAAATATGGCAAGACATGGCAAAAGCTGGATATGACAACCAAATAGGAGGAAAAAAGTCCTGAGAACAGACAATGAGTCAGAGATAAACCCTCTCCCACCGTTAGGAGTCCCACAGAAACACCAAGCTAACAACCACCACATATACAAGAAGATCTTGTGCAGACCCACGTAGGCTCCGTGCTTACTGTTTCAGTCTTTGTGCATCCATGTGAGCTCTGCTTGCTTGATTCCATGGGCCATGTTCTCTTGGAGTTTTTTATTCCCTCGGACTACATTCTTTCCTCCCTCTCTTCTCCAGGGCTCCCCAAGCTCCAGGGAGTTCTACAATTTAGTCTCTTCCTCAGCATAATGTCTTGCTGTGGGTCTCTGCATCTGCTCTAATCTGCTGTCTGAGGAAGCCTTGCTAATGACAAATGGACAAGGCAAAATTAAGATAATATTACAGATACTATTAAGGCCCTAAACTCTGAAAAAAACAGCATGATAAAGCTAGCGTGATTCAGTTTCATTTGTTTCAGTCATGATTTCTCACCATCTACATACAGGTATAAGTATAAATACTACTTGACTTTGGAGTTATGGGTTGTGACTCTGTCTTTTAAACTTCTTTACACTGAAAGTTTAGAACCATAAAATGAGAAAAATTATTTTATTAAGGGAAAAACAATAACAAGTACAAGCAAATATTTTTTTTGGATGCAGACAAAAGTAGGCCAAAGTTACATTGAACTTTTGTATGTAATGTTTATACATTTACTTCACTTTTCTGTTCATACATTTTCCACTTCGCTTGCCATAATGAATTCAAAGTATCACCATTTCAATATGTAACTGCTACCCTGTATTTTGATAAATATGCTATATTTCAAATGGAAGGGAAATAAGCATTCTCTTTCCTTGTCGAAGCAAATTCTGTTTCCCAGATGTACACTCAAATAGTCAGGTGATTAACTCTGTGCCAATAGAAAGTAGAGAACAGGTGTGTGGTATATCCTCACTTTTTAAAATTAAGTCAGGACTCTTTCCTGCTCTCCATAGGTAAGGATAAAAGTGGAAAATAAAAGGATATGACAGGCTTCTATGAGAATAGCAGAACTGCCTTTCCAGCCCTAATTATCTTCATATTGTAGAGCTGCCCATTGACATTCGTTTGTTTGTTTGTTTGTTGTTCTCTCTCTTTTGTTTTCTTTTTCTGACTCAGGAGATTGAATGCAGGTCCTATAAAACTTCAGTTCATTGACATTGAACACTTTCCTCTGAATAGTCTTTTAGAAATGAATTGGTAATTTGTAAATCTCAGCATTTTTCCAAAATTATTAATATATGTGTATGTGTGCATATGATATTTTTGTATGTGTGTACATCTGTACATGTACTTGGGTATATGTGTATATGTAACATATTATGCTTGAGTGTATGTGTATGTATGTAATCTGTATGTAATATTTATGTGTGTGTTTGATTTTAGTTTAGATGGATATTCATGTATGCATGTATATATGTGTTGGGTGTACATTATTGTGCAAGTGAGGTATGTGTATAACAAAACAATTAAGTATAACTAATAAATTAGTTATAATTCAAAGAAATCAAAATGTAGCAAGTGTCAGTGACTCTTTGTGATTGAATCATAGCAGAAGATTTTTGATAGATGATTTTTTTGGATGTGATATCTTTTTTGAAAAATCAAGAAGACAAATTGAATCATAATCTGTAGTTTCACTGATATTTCAGATATTACAACAATGTGTTTTTCTTGCCTTTGTAGTTGAATATTTAATAAAAAACAAGCTGTTACTTGATTTGAAGTTTTTATGTAGGGCTGATTTTTTGGTCAAAACACCTGAATATTGAAAAAGAATGACACATCAATTTTGTAGCCAGAACTTTCCAATCTTGTGTCAATATAAATGAGTTCTCCAAGCACAGAAGTAGGCTTGCATCAATGATAGAAGACTTCCGCTGCATGTAAGAATAGATGAAACAGTGAGTGGCAAGTCCATGACTCAGATAGCATCCTTAAACTGACTGGCCTTCTAACTCCATCAGCAATTTACTGTTTTCATTTAACTCTCATTTTCCCTTGAAGCAGAAAGATGTTACGTGGAATGCTTCCTCAGTGCCATTTTGCGGTGTTTGCAGGTCTCCTTGACATTATCAAGTGGACTGACATTTTAAATATTTGCTGTGCTCAGTGGGTACTAATTCCGCAAAGGTGAGTCCCAAACTCATTTTGCTGTGGCACAGCAAGTGATGTGTGTCTGTTTAATCACAGCAGCTGTGCTGAAATCAAAAGGCACTGTGTTGTTAAACTTCTCACACTGCTGCGCTGCAGACACACCTGGAGGGGCCTTGAAGGAAAAGGCTAAGAAGCAAAGGAAGGAAAGTTCTTAGGCCATTAGGTTAACTGAACCTATTAACCCACCCAGCACTACAGGACGGCGTATCTGAGGACACAGCGCTTCCATAGTTCCAGTCAGTTCTTTACAGGTCGAGCACAGTCATTCCCAAACCTCCCAGAAATGGACAGTTTTCTTAGTTCTTTACATTGAAGTTTTAGTTTCTGCTTTGTCAGAATTCAGAATCCAAATACGATAAAAATGTCGAAAGTGTAAATCATTTTGCATTTTTACTGTAATAGTTTTGGAGGAGTTGCTCAAAATAGAATTTTAGTGAATATATATATATATAATTTTAGTTTATATATATATAAACTATGATTGCTGAGTTCATAACTTATGCATCATATGTAGTCAGTGGTGACAAACAACAAAATATCAGTGAAGGGAAAGGCCATTTGAAGTTTTACCCTGATCTTTTTCCTATAATAAATCTATGATGTTTTTAACAGTCCATCATATAACCAGAAGTGCTTAAATTTTCTTATATAACTTAGTTCAGCTTCTTCAACCCAGAAAGGCTTTTCGCTAAGATTTTTATTCAAATTTTCTTGGTTAAAATCTGTAATGGTTCATCTTGTCATAATGAATGTATCTTAGAATTACCTAAGAAGCTCTCTTTGTGTGCGCGCACGTGTGTGTGTGTGTGTGTGTGTGTGTGTGTGTGTGTGTGTGTGTGTGTGTGTGTGTGTGTGTGTGTGTGTGTGTGTTTGGATTGGGAATGTAAGACCCATCTTAGATATGGGTACTGCTATCTCCTGGACTAAGCAAGGTACTCCTTACTGTCATTTTCTGGTCCTTTATAATGTAAACCTTCATGTTCTACTATACCATTCCTGCCATGATGGATTGATCTCTGGACCTCTTAACAAGTTAAATCTTTCCTCCCTTAATTTACTCTGTCAGGTTTGGTTTGAGCTATGCAAAGGCTAACAAAAACAACATCACACAGACATGTAACTCCTGAAAAATTCACTGTTGGTCATTGAAGCCTTCCTTTTAAGTTTATAGTTATGGTAGCAATAACACAGAACTATCCCAGCATTAAAGACAAGTTTCTTATTATTCAATTAATTGAACATTTAAGGGGTTATAAAAGGAAATATATTGAAACATTAATTAAGGATAAATTGAGGATGCTGATCAGATTGATTAGTAGGTAAAGCTGCTTGGTGCCAAGCCTTGCATTCTGAGTTTAATCCCTGAGAAACCACATGTTAGAAGGAGAGAAAAGGGCCATCTCCCACAAATTGTCCTATTATCTTTACATGAACACACAAAATAAAGAAATAAATGTAATAAAGAATTAGAAGTAAACACTGAGGTAGTCAAACCAAGTTATAATTGATATGTGTACAGATTATCAAGACAGTGGAGGAAAATAGTAATACCAATACTTTGGAATTTAATGATATTTTTTTCTCAATCTGTCTCTGCTTGCCACTCTAACAGATCACTTCTTGGTGGAAGACAATTTATTTCAATCTCTTCTCATTTTCTATTGTTTCTTATTTAATGGAGAATAAACAAATTTCCCAAATCAAACATATAAAAGAAACCATGATATACATGAGAATGAAACAATAATTATAGCTGTGATTTTTTTAAGAGTTAACATTCCAAGTCTTATGAAGGGGAAACATAACTTCAAATCATGTGCCTATCACCATTTCCTTGATTGCTTTCAATCAAAATACACTATTTTTTAAGAAATAAATACATAAATAAATTCAAACAGTATGTGGCAGGGGAGATGGCATATGTTGCAGGAAAGGAAGGAGAAAATGTAGAGAAAGAGAAGGTGACTATTCTAAGAGCAGGAAAGAAAAATAAACTTAGTGCTCATATTAAATATTAGCAAAACTATTATTGGGCACATGTAGATGCTGGGTGATACTATAGATGTTTAAGAGACATTACTGAATACAAAGGAGGGTCCCTCTCATTTCTTACAGAAAAAGACTGACAAGTCTCTTGGTCAAAAGAATATGACAGGAACTGGTTTTCTAGGATTTATGAAAAGTTGAATTTAGTAGTGAGAATTTGTCTTATTGTTTATGCTAGATCCAATTAAACTTGAAAACTAGTGTCAGTGAAAGGTAATTTTTTTAATATAGAAGATACGACACTGATAGAGAGCAAGCGATACTTGAACAACATAACTTCAAGAAAAACTTTTTACACTGTTAACTGGAAAGTAACCCATGGGTTGCAGCTTTAAGATTATCAGAATAGCATTATTAGTAAAAAGACAAATCTTTCCATGTTCCATACTATATTCTTGATATTCACTCAGTAATAATATATAATTCTTTTCAGAGTAAACTGAGCTGTGGGGGTGAGGAGTAGCAAGGAGGGGATCAGGGCTGATGTATGTACAGGCTGCGTCTGTTTCTACACTTCAAAGGACTTGGCTGGAGTATATGTTTAACAGTGTTCTCTTATTTCTAGATCATTTTTTTGAAATATTTTACTTTGTTGTTCCCAACAGAAGAAAAAATGATTGGAAAAGCTGTTTGTCTACTTCCCAGCCTTGCTCATAAATTTCAGTCCAACCATAAATCCTAAATAAGAGGATAATAGAGAAGCTGAACCAAGGTGTTTCTTGATTTCTAAGGTTTAAGATTTACTTTACTCCTATTCTTGTGAGATTTCTTTGATGAATACAGTCTTTATATATTCAATATGTAATTCTTTGCTAATTTGCATCTTTCTAGATTATTCTTATTCTCACTCTACTTCATTCAAATGCCTCTCCTTAGTGATGTAAAAGAGTGAAATTGGTATGCCATGGGTCTATTGAGCAGGAACACAGCTGCTCACTGTGCTTTGACCTGACGTTTTACATTTGGGAAGATATGGAGTAACTTTTGGGGAAGCATTTAGTATCACAATGAGATGGGGAGCGTCATTCTCCTATGCCTGTGGGCACAACTTACTCTGTTTACTTGGTTGCATCTAAAGCTTGGGTCAGACTTGCGTTCTCAACCTCACATGACTCTGGAGCTACTGGGTTTTAGCTTCCACTGATAAAGAGAATTTTCATATGCTGTATGTTCTGCAGACTGGGAGAGTTCTCACTGCATCTTCCACTTTTTTCTTAGTCATTTTCGAAATCCTCTGTTTATAAAACTCTTGTCAGAAAATTCTCCTACTTTTTATTCTTAAAAGGAAGGCATCTGATGTAAGGCATCTGATTCCTGACGCCAAAAGCCCTCTATTAATATCCTTACAATTTTGGTGCATAGGTGACTGACTTAAACTAAATTCTACGACTTTATCCTCTTCCAGTACTTCATCCATTTTTTCCACTTTAAACTTCATTATTTCAAATGTGATATTCTCAGTACCTGGAAGAACTTCAGCGTCTCCTCATCATCGCTCTCTACTTTGACTGCAGTTTACCTATTTACTATCCATACTCTAGGAATACTTCCATCCTAATTGAATTTAAAATTGTCCCCAGTATTCTTCTCGATATCATAAGCACATTCTCATGTTTCATCTTTAAATTAGTGCATCATTATTACTATTATCTAACCACTTCATTTTTTCACTCAACTAACAATCAAAATAAACAGTACAGATATTTAAATATCTCCACTTTCACAAAAATGTATGGTGATAAAGACAAATAGAATAGAAAAAATGAAAAAAATTCGTCGGGCAGTCCTATGTTAAAGTGAAAGTCAATCAGTTGGGTGGTGAGGGTGTTGATATACATTCATTTCCCCTGTGTACTCCCTTTTGTATTCTCTCTTGAGGCTTCTAATATTTCCGTCCCATTTGATATGTTACATGATAATCTTTCTTCTTATTTAACTAAAGAAAGAGAAGCAACAAAAGTTGCAGGGCCTCTGATCACATTCTCAAATTGTTGTGTCCTGCATGGCTTGTTCCTAGAAACATGCAAGGAAATCAGGAAGTCTATTAGGTGCAACACAAGGAAGAGGGAAAGTCAAATGAGATATATTCTCTCTATTTATTGAATCATAGGAACACATTTAGCAATGCCAAAAACTATTTTTTATAAGACTTGCACTCTAAAATCCTCAGATATTAAAGTTTTTATATCCACGGATATATAATACAAATGTGTTTTCTTTGGTCTATAAATAAACATGACTGGCTCTCTCTCTCTCCTGTCTGTCTCTGTTTCTCTTTCTTTTTCTCCCTCTTTGTTTTCTTCCCTACCCCATCTCCTGTCTTCTCTCCATATGTGTGTGTGTGTTTCAATGTATATTAGGAATATAATGTTACCTTATTAAAAGTGAATAAAGGATAAGGATGGTGAACTTGTCTTAAATGTTTCTCAGTCATTTGTATTTTATTGTCTGAGAACCCTCTGTTAAGTTCCATGCCCTATTTTTGATTGAAGTATTGGTTTTCTTAATTTTTAGTTTTTTAGATTCATGGTATGATTTGGATAATATCTCTCTAATATATCTGCTGCCCATTTTCCTTGCTCTGTGGTAAATTTCTTTATTTTAGTGGTGGTATCCTTTTTGTTTCATATGACATCATTGTTTCCTGGTCTGAGTTCCTGTGCTACCAGGGTCCTGTTCAGGAAATATGTTTCTGTACTTATAAGTTAAAATACATCCCATACTTTCTCATGTATTAGATTCCATATATCAGGTCATGCTTGTTGCAGAGAGGCCACTTGTTGGTTTCCAGCTGCTCAGTCCTGAAATAATCACACAGAAATTATATTATTCAAAACACTGCTTGGCTTATTAGCTCTAGCTTCTTGTTTTCTAACTCTTGTATCTTAATTTAACCCATCTTCATTAATCTGTGTATTACCACGATTCGTGGCTAATCAGCAAAGTTTCAGTATGTCTGTCTCTAGTGGCAGCTCCATGGCTTCTCTCTGTCTCCTTTTCCCAAGCATTCAGCTTAGTCTTTCCCACTCAGCTCCATTCTACCCTATCACAAGCTCAAGACAGTTTTGTTATTAACAAATTGTATTTGTAGCATACAAATGGGAATTCCAGATCACCTCTCCTTTTCTATTTAAATAAAAAACAGCCATATACAAGAATTATAGCTACAATATTTATATCTACTTTATATTTCATTATAAATAAGGAAAATTATAACTATCAATTCTTCAACTCCATCAAAGACTCCAGAAGAATATACTATTACCTAAGTAAATAGGAAGTGCATTTTTAACAACTTCCAAAACTCTAGAATTGACAGAGACATCTCATTACCTGGACAGTCAGCAAAAGCTCTTCTGTACTGTTGGGGCATTCATATTCAGCCTATAGACCCATAGAATCCAGCAGACTTTTCAATGAAGCAGGAAATTTCAAACATAGTTCTGCCTATATTGGCAGTTTGTCAATCACTTTCTTCTGTGCCCTGCAGAATGTCTATCAGTCTCTTCCTATAGTATATACATGCAGACAAATAAAAATAGTTTAAATAGAGTTAGTCTATAATGGGACTAAAAAAATCTCCACAAGACATCATACGGTAGCAAATAAAAACTTCAGTTCCAGAAAAGATCTATGTATTTTGAAGTTATTGGCCAGGGAGGTGCTATAGACCCTTTATATGCAATGTTCTTGGTCATCCCCTAGAACTTGATTGCACAAGCCTATTTCTTACAACTTCACATACTCTAGCCATAAAACAGAGAAATTTTACTGGTTCTCATTTAGAACCTTCCTTCTTATTGGCTAGCTCTCATAGTGTTGGAAGATACTGTAAATGCTATTGGAAAAAAGAAGTAATAATTAGCTTTAGCTAGCTATGAACTCTGAGACTGACAATGACAGTCTGGCAATATATGACCACTGGTACAATAGTAGCATGAATTTAATGGGACTAATCAGGTAATTTCTGATTGGAATTAAACTCTGCTCCATAAGATGAAACCCATACCTTGTTAAATTACTGGACGCAAAATATTTGTGGCTAGATAAGTCATGGGTTCCATGGGAAAACTTACAATTATTATTCTGATAAATGCCAGTGTTAAATTTATTTCTAATAATGTTATTATTGTCTTCTTAGATTTGTGAATCTTTTAACCTTTCTAAAAAATTCTTCTTTACAACATAAATGCCATTCAACTGAAGAATGGCTAAATAAAATATGGTGCATTTGCACAATGCAGTACTATACAGCAGGTAAAAAATAATGACTTCTTGAATTTTGCAGGCAAATGGATGGAGCTAGAAAACATTATTTTGAGTGAGATAACCCACATTCAGAAAGACAATTATCACATGTATGAGTATAAGTTGTTTTTAAACATAAAACAAAGAAAACCAGCCCACAAATCACAATGCCATAGAACCTAGACAATGACTACCCTAAAAGAGACATACATATATCTAATCTACATGGGTAGTAGAAAAAAGACAAGATGTTCTGAGTAAACTGGGAGCATGGGGACCTTGGCAGAGGGTTGAAGGGGAGGTGAGAGGCATGGAGGGGAGCAGAGAAAAATGTAGAGCTTAACAAAAATCCATAAAAAAGAAAAAATTCTTTTTTGGTAGATAGTGATGAACACAGAGAGTCACAACTAAACAAAGCATAGAGAATAATAGCCTACAGAATACTCAGCACTATATATATATATTACCCTCTTCACAAGTTTCTGGGATCATTTTATAAGAGTACGTAAATAGTATGTGAGAACCAGAAGGAGTAGATAACTACAAACTGCTACTGTTTTCCAGACTAGAAGAGCAACTGTACACAAGAACTCATAGCAGTTCTGAAAGTATGCCTAAGACCTGTGAAATCTCAATCAAGACCGAATTCAAGCATTGAGTGGGAGGTAGGCATGAAATGTCATACGCTACTAAGGAATTGTTGTCAATTATTAGCTGCTGGGAGACAGTGGATGTGTTTGATCTAAGGGTATGGTCCTTGGGGAGTGACCCTATTTCAGTGAAGGCCACACCATCAAGAGTATATGAATGGCCTGTTTGGCATTATGGGATTTAAAAACTCAGATACAAAAGTGCATAGGTAGAGAAGCCAGAGTCAACCCAGTCCCCTAACTCCTCTCAATTGCCTGCCCCACTCCAGTTTCTCTACCTACGCAATTTTGTATCTTAATCTGGATGCTGGTTCCTTTTTGTGTACTTAAGAATACAGTTCTGTGCTTTTAGGGATGTTGATGCTGATGGGTATTAAAAATTCTTCAATATCCTGGAGACAAGGAGTCAAAGAAAATATATCTTTAGGGTGTTTTTCTCCATCGTTGACCTCTGTGAATTTTTCTGGTTTTGTTTATGGTTGCTGGCTTCTTAGGGTCTTTCATGATAACAGATTCCTTGGAAACCCTTTTTATCAGCTGTCCTAATTTTACTTAAACCAGTCATTGTCTGACATGTTGTCTATTTCTGCTTCTTTATGCTACTGCTGTCTCTAAATTGTCTCCATAGAACAGATTATCTAACTTACAAAGACAGTTTTGAAATAAAGTGACACATTTAATCATTTTCAATATTATTATACAACTTAAGCATGATATGGGTATTAACCAAGTATTCAGGGTGTATCTTTTGTGTATCTCTTACTAGAGGTCAGCCATGTTCATCTGGGTGTTTCTGAGAGAATTATGTCTCTAGTATCCAAGCCCAACCACATTTAGATTGGTGAGTTAGAATATTATTGTTTATGTTAATCTTAAAATTTTTTACTCAACTTTTACAAAGCCTAAGCATTCTGTGCATATTTTTAAATATCTGCTATTCATTGAATTCAACATATGTATCAAAAATTTGTTAAATATCTATTATATTAAAGAAGTTATTGAAATTTATATGTATGCTTTGTTTATTCATGACAAAATGTATACCTCAAATTTACTCCAAATGTCCTAAGTAAAATATTCTAAAATGCAAGAGGTAACAAAAGTCTTCATATATTTTTAGTTATATTCTAAATTATACTTTATTTAATGCAGTGTTTTCTGAACAAAGGTGAGGTTTTTGCAGAAAGCACAAAGCAGGCCTGCATGTTACCCCTCTGGGAGGACACAGCATTTGACCTTGTGTTTTCATGATATATTACCCTTCAGATGCCTTTCTTTCTACATAAGTAATCACTTACGCAGTGGAAAGACTGTCTCATTTCAAGTGAGAATCTCAGATATAGGTGAACAGATACAGTAGAGAAAAGTGGAAACTCAAACTCAAACCCTTAAGATAATCAGACTTGAGGAATTTATTAAAAATGATAAGAAATCTTAAATAAGACAGACTTACCCAAGGGATCAGAGCATTTCTTAAAAACAGGTCTGTGTTGATCATCATGTATTTTCTTTTCTAGTGTACAATTATTTTAAATTTTAAACTATTAGAGCTTTCCAGAAGAAAACTTAAAAAAGATTTAGGAACAAATGTTTAAGCATTCTGGATATGCTGTAAGGACCAAAATTCCTGTCATTTTACATACTAGTACATATCATAGCAGGGAACATTAAGCTTGTTTCTGTGCCAAAAATAGTTAAAAACAGACAAAAATTATCTCTTTTTCATTTCAGTTCCTCAATTTTATGGCTGGTTCACAAAATAACATAGTTTCAAGGCCAAGATTATCTATAAATAAAATTTCCTTGTAGACCACTGGAATGTAGAACTTAGTCTTTCAAAGTCTCATATTTCATCGTAACATGGTGTTAACTTGAATCTGACTGTAATATCTGAAATGTGATGGTTACTTCTATTTTCTAAAATGGCAGAAAGGAAAAGTAAACACTGGTATTTGGTGAATGATGTTCTCTTTCTTGTCACTTTTCTATCTAATAAAAATATTACAGGCATAGTCTTTCATAGTCTCTGTTTTATTAATAATGAAAAGTGACAGAAATGAAATCCTAGAGGGGTGTTTTATGCTAAAGATAATGTACCTTTATTACAGCTTTGGTATTACCAGAGTAAAAATTTAGCTAGCTTTCTGATTTCATATCCATCAGCCAAAGTTCATTTTATTTTCTGCATTCTATCAGGAAATAATGTCTTTGCCCTTGAGTTTCACATTCAACGTACCCATTCAACTAGATGTAAGATCATATCTTATGACCAGAGCATATTATCTTGGCTACTGTATTACTTATCCTTTGGGGTCTGTGACATATGACTGAGAGAATGTGGTTAGGAGGGAAAAAGAAATCTTGGGCAGTTTCAGGAGTTTCTTTCTGTGGGTGTCTCTTCAGATGTGCACTTGAGGTGAACATGGTGCTGGGACTAAGCTGCTCACCTCATTGCAAACAAAAGAAACAGAGATCAAGAAAGGAGTCATGGCCATGCCATGGGAGATTTAATTAGGACTTTCCTCCTATATATTATCATCACATCATGAACTCATCAGTAAATTTCTCCAGTTGTTTATTATTCTTAATACATTTATTAGAGTCCTAATGATCCAACCAATTCTAATTATTTGAAGCTCCCTGGGTTGCAAGGAAGGAGGCCGCTTCCTTGTCTCAGCCACCCAGAACGAAAATAACCACAAAGACTGTATTAACTGAAACACTGCTGGCCCATTAGCTCTAGCTTCTTATTGGCTAACTCTTTTTTAACTTTAACAGAGTAAAATTACGTATAATAGTTATCAAGCAAGAAATACAGTTACAATCTATATTTTATCTTTATCATAACAATGGAAAACTATAACCATCTATTTATTCTTCAACTCCATCAAAGACTCCAGAAGGATATTACCTAATTAAACAAGAACTAAGCAATTTCCAAATTCTAGAAATGACAGAGACATCTCATGCCTGGATAGTCACCCAAAGTTCTTTTGTACCATTGGGGCATCCATCTTCAGCCTACAGGCTCATAGTATCCAGCAGGATTTACCATGAAGCAGGAAATTTCAAAGACAGTTCAGTCACTTTCTGCTGTGTCCTG
>LOEQ01004633.1:71538-89417 GCA_001685075.1 Bramus lutescens | reverse complement strand
TTTGGACTTCCGGCAGGGTAGGGAACCCTGACTGCTCTTTCAATTGGAGAGGGTGGTGGAGGGGTAAGGTGGTAAGGGGGAGGGAAAAGGTAGGAGGGAAGGAGTGGAAATTTTTAATAAAAAAATAAAAGAGAAAAAGAAAACAAGAGATCTGTGAAAACCAAAGTTTCTAAAATTGGCTAAGCCATTGTTTCAGGTGGATTTGCAGTGATATCATGAGATGGCATTTCTCAAAAGTGAAGTAAAGTTTATATTGTATTTTGCCATGGCTTTCTAGTTTAAGTATTCTGTATGGAGGGTAATGTTAAGACTCGTATATCCTCTTAGTGAGTGATCTCCCATATTTTTCATGAAATAACAATATCTTCCATTAAAAAATAAATTCTTTCTCCAATAAAGTTATGTACACTTTGGAAAAAATTGGGGAAAAAAGAAATAGCTCAGAGAGTAAATATAGAGCAAGAGACTTTTGCAGCCCTCTCCTGCTGTTTTGAAGTGGTGTCATAGGCAGACAAGACCATGCCCTAGGGCTGCTTCCCCAAACGTCAGTGGCTAAAACAGATCAAAATTCTACCACACTTGTCACCAAGCCTAATGACCTAAACAATTTTCCTGGAGCCACATAACATTTTTAAGAGAGAAACACCACCATGAATTCCTTCACTAACCTCCATTTGTGGGGCATGACATCTGGGAAAATTGATAAATTTTTAAAAATTAACAAAATTTATGTTTGGTCAGAAATAATGTTTACCACCTTAAAAGTCTGAAGTGACTCCTCAGAGCTTGAAGCCTCCAATGCAATAGGTAATATCTTGTCAATTCCATCTGCCCAGACTGCTGTTCACTGTGTGGCTTTCTGGCATATTGATCATCAGATGCCCCTCTGGATGAAATACTGAGCCCATGCCCTAACTATCCATCAAGACTAATTTCTAGCATTTCCTCATTTGGAAAACTTTATAAAAAATCAATCTCAAAAAAAATAATTAAATGAGGTCTGACTTGAAGAAGTGCAAACTATTTGAAGGAACTTATTCATGTAAAGCTCTGAAGGACTCACTATAGAATTATATTATAGACATTATATAGAGATTACAGAGTATGTTTGGATTATAGGGTATATACTGTAGAGCTCAGGGACCATATACACATCCTCAATCCTACTAGTAGTTTAGTTAGAAATTTACAAGGAAAACTACTGCTGGCAAGCTTTAATATTGACTTTATAAAACTGAGCAGACTTGGCAGGAGAGATCATTCAGTGGTCTAGAGCATGGGTTGCTGTTCCAAAGGACCTGGGTTCAATGCTAGCATCTGCTTGGAGGCTTGAAGCTCCCTGTTACTACAGTTACAGGGGATTCAACACCTTTTTATGGCCTCCATGAGCACCAAGCATGCACATGACACACAGGCTTACATACAGCCAAAATACACATACACATAACATAATAACATTTCAACCTTAAAAGGTACAGATCAAGTTTAACATAAACATGTTTTTTTTCTGTCAAGAGGGTTGTGTCTCTCCATAGGGAATTAAAAAAAAGAAAACCATCAGCACAACTGAGAGGTACCCAGAACCACCACCTGAACTAGGTAGACCCTATGATAACACTAAAAATGATAAAGATGTACAAGTTATTCTTGAATAAATTTAACCTTTTAAACCAATCTCTCTCTCTCTCTCTCTCTCTCTCTCTCTCTCTCTCTCTCTCTCTCAGAGGACATGTACCCAGTTCTGGGGATCGCCAGTCTCAAAACCAGTATTTCAAGGCAAGTGCTTTTACCCACTGAGCCATTTCACAATTTTAATTTTAAATATTTTTCAAATTTAAAATTATATTTTAAAAAGTTGGATTATTTTTTTAAAAAAATAACAAAAGACCTTATTTTCTAATGATGACTAGTATATATTTAATTATTAATGTATAACAAATCTATATGAATGTAAATACATATTTCTGATACTAGTTTCCAATTAAAATTCAATCTATATCAAATACACAATACTATTATTAAGGTTTAATGGCTTTTTCTGTTATCTTAAATGTATAAAATATTTTTAATATATATATAAAACTCTTAAAATTATTATTTTGTCTCCATATAGTAAATGTTGTTTCTAAAGTTTATTCAGAAAATGTCCTTGAGATTATTTCTTAATAAACAATTTGAAATTAAAGTACAGATCCATCCCTGGGGTTATTTACTATTGCAGAAAACAAAATATGATAATACTAAAGAATAAAGTGTACCAGATAAGCTAAGCAGGGAAGAAAATATATTCCATTTGATTTCTATAGGTAGGAAAGATTGAACTCCTCTTCCTTAAAGAAATAGGCCAGAGTTCTCATACCTAGTAGTTAATGCAGCACTGAAAGGCATATAGGAAAGGCAGGTCAATATGATTAGTCCATTTGGGTTTGCTAATTGGTGCTGTTGAAGTTCAGCTCCTGCCACCCCATTGCGTTAAATTCTTTGGTGATTTCTACTCAAAGGTGTGGCTTCAATGTACCTTAGACGAAGATTCCTTGGTTGTGAAACTGACAAGATGCAAGAATATACTGTTTCACTTTTAAACTTGTTTTTATTAGTGTACATTTCATGGTGGCCGATTTTTAAAAATTGTTTATGGCTATTTCTCCTGTTTTCTGACAGATGTTCTATAACCAACCATCTGTGCTCTTCCATCCCTAGTTTTCATTTCCCTTCCATGTCACAAATATCCTTTTGTGTTCCCCTCTATAGCACCTCTACTCTCCTCTATTTCCCTTACTTATACATTCTCAAATGACCTCATTTGCATATGAAAACCATTGAAATTTAGGTACTGTATATGACAGACAGCATATTATGATTATTTTTCAGACTCTGGGTCATAACACTTGATTTACTAATTCTAAGACTTGCCTATCTTCCCTCAAATATCATTTCATTTTTCTCTAAAGCTAGATAACAATATGTTGAGTGTATAGGCCTAGTTTAATTATTTATTCATATGTTGCTGAATGTCTGTTTCTGTCCCATGCTATTGAAATAATGCAGCAGTGAACAAGGAATTCCAAATATCTCTATGGTATTATGTAGAATTCTTTGGGTCCTGATTGGTTTTTATTGACACAAACACCTTGATATGTCTGGACAGAGGGGAGTCCTAGCTTGTGAAGTTTTCAAGGGAAGTTTTGAGAATTTTTTAAGGATTCCCAGAAGAGCATTTGTTATTTTAAATTAAGAATATATAGATCTAGTTACTAGATGCAAAAGAATCAATTGTAATTAACAAGAGATCAGAACCACTAAAGTGAGATTGCAGCTCTGTTAAGACATCATCTGGAACTGAAGAATGAACTGTGCTCAAGAAGGGACCAGCATCATTCAGCTGAAATCATCCAGGAAGTGTTTCCTTGGGGTCAAACCACAGAAGCTGAGGTCTAGAGGGTACAAGTTACACCAAATTTGATAATATATAAGCTTCTCAGGAGGCACTGGTTCTGGAGGCATGAAGTGGTCATAAAAAGTAGCTGATGCTTAACATTTTGAGATAACAGGAAAGGTCATTGTTAAGGTGAAGCATCAGCTGCTGTAAAAATCCCACCAATGAAGGACAAATGGAGTGAAGATGAAGACTGTTACCATGGAGCAAGATCAGGGTCTTGTCTATAGTCTCTCCTAATAGTTCGCTTATTCTAGTAGAAACTTTAATTTTACACAGTCTAACCTGTTGATCTACTTTACGTATTATTGGAAGCTAGTCTGGAAAGTCTGTGCCTATACTAATAGTTTAAAGTGTTCCCCTTATATTTTACTTTAAATCATTCAGCTTTAAAGTGTTTAATAAGGTATTTGATGCATTTTAAATTTGTTCATTGCCAGTTGGAAAAGTGGATGTGGTTTTCATCATCTGTAGGTAGAGACCCAGTGTTGCCAGTACCATTTGTTGAATAGACTGTCATTTTATGAGTGTTTTTTCTTTTTATGGTTTTGTCAAAAACTAGATGTCTATAGATAGCTGTGGGGGCTTGTTTCTAGGACTCAAGCTATACTAAAAGCTTTAATAAGTGATAACGAAAGCCTGGTACTGGCATAAAAACATACATTTAGACGAATGAAACAGTATGCCCAAGACCTGTATAACTTCAAGCTAGACAAATTCCCAACCTCAAAAATGGAAACTGGACACAAAATCCACCCATAAACCTAAAGGTGTTTGCAAATTATTACCTGCTAGGAAAAGGAAAATTATTATCTCCCATGGAATGCGTGTGATTCTGTCAGCCACACTCTAGGCAGACACCATGCTTAGGAGATGGCCAACAAAAACAAACTCTATTTTTGTGTGGGCTTTTTGTTTTTCTTTGATACTTTTGTTTTACCTTAGTTTTGAGCTTTTTGATAGTTTGTTTAATTTTTATTTTTGGTATTTTGTTTAATGTAGGTGTGTTTGAGTATTTATGTGTTTGTGTCTTTTACCTCTTTTTTCATATTATTTTAAAAAATGAATACAGGATGTACTGTTCATGCTTTCTCCCCCCTTCCATTTCCCCCCTTCCTCCCTAACCAATAAACACAACCTTTCTTGTACTTTATTTTATTTAAAAACTAAATAAAAAGATAAGAAAAGAACACAAGAAATACACACCAAACCCACACTAAAACAGATAGAATCATCAATATGCACAAGCAAAACCAATAGACCAGTAAGACAAAAACTGCCCAATGAAAGCAATAGGAAATAAAAGTTCTACAAAAATACTATTGAGTTTCTCTTGTGTTGGTCACCTACTCCTGGGCATGGGTCCTACTCTGTAGAGCATTTTATATACCCATTGAGGCTCCACAGGAGAAAATCATTTTCCCTTTGCAAGCAGGTGTTATGGGTAGGAATTGACACAACTAGATGTAAACCTTTCATTCTTAGCACTAGAACTTCCATTTGCTGGCACAAATGTCTAGGTGGGACACTGTCTCTTATTATTTGGTAATTTCATTTAGATTTTATTCATATATGTATATGCCTTAGGAAACTTATACAGTAACAGGTTTCCATAAAACCCTTAAAATGTCTCTTACTGTTATTCCTTAGGAATATTTTCTTCCTTAGATTTCCCTTCCATCTCACTCTCCATTTCATCCCCCACTCCTCTATCCCTCCTTACTCTTTAAACCAACATATATTCCAGTTTCTCTTCTTTGGGAGATCCTCTCCTGACCCCCAGCTCCTTACTTGGTAACTTACCTCTGTGGTTATGTGGATTATAGCTTGCACATCAAAGACGTAAGAATTAGCATGCAAAATCTAAGTGAAAACCATAGTATTTGCATTTGGGGATATGGATTACCTCATTCAATATGATTATTTTCTAGTTTCGTCCATTTGCTTGTGAATTCATAATATCATTTTTTAACAACTGAATAACTTTCCATTGTAGAAATGCACCACTTTTTATTTTTCTATTCATAAGCTAATGGAATTCTAGTCTGTTTCAAATTGCTGACTATTATGAATAGCAGAGAAACGTACATGAGGGGAGGTTGTGTGGGAAGAGAGAGGAATTGAGGGATGAAAAGCTGTGGTCAGGATGTGTTGTATGAGAGAAAATTAAATACTTAAAAAAAGATGCAGCAATATGCAGAGCCCTTTGGGTTGGATCTAATAGATCTATTCCCAGCTTTCTGAGGAACTGTCACACTGATTTGAATAGTGACTGTAGAAGTTTGCACTCCTTCCCACAATGAATGAGTATTTCCTTTCCCTGATCCCTCACCTGCATACGCTGTCATTTTTCAAATTGGTTTTGGCTATTCAGCCTATGAAAACATTATTTTTAACTTTCAATTCCCTGATGACTAAGGAATTTGAACATTTATTTGAGAATTTCACTGTCATTTGTGTTTCATAATTTTAGAAAATTTTAAAACTCTGTGCTGACCTCTGTAGCACATTTTAACTGGTTTGTTTGTTATATTGATGCTCAATTTTACACATTTTCGATACTAACCTTTTATCAGGATGTAGAGAAAGGGGAGTACTCCGCTATTGTTGTTAGGAGTAGAAACTTATATACCCACTATGGAAATCAATATGGTGGTTCCTCAGAAAGTTAGAGTTGAGTACAACCCAGGTTCTCCATTTGAAGCATTGCTTGGCTAGAAAAGATGGCCAGTTGAGATTCTGCAACCCTTATTACTAGGATACCTCATCAGGATCACCCTCATAGATTCCAGGAAGTTTCCAATGCACTAGATTTCCACAAAACTCCCGAAATGTCCCGCAATTCCAGCTATCTCTCCTTACACACAAACACTCTCTCTCTATCCCATCTTCCCTTCTGGCCTTATTCCTCCCACTCCTACTCCTGTACCCACCTACCTCATGCCCACCTTGAAAATGTATTCTATATTCCCCTACCCTGGGACATCTATGTTCTCCCATCTATTTCCTCTCTATAACATCTCTGAATCTATAAGTCGTAGCATGATTACTGCTTACTTAATTACTGCTTATTTAATGTCCATTTCTAAGTTAATACATACCATATTAGTCTTTCTGGGTCTGATTTACCTGACTCAGATGATAGTTTTCTATTTCCATCAATTTATTTGCAAATTTCATGATGTCATTGTTTTGAACAGCTAACATTCCATTTATTCAACATTAACACAATGTCCAAAATTTAACACGCATTTAGTTTATCCACTCTTCTATTGGGAGACATCTAGGTTGCTTGCAGTTTTTGGATATTGTGAATAAAGCCACTATGAACATGATGATGAAGTGGATGATGGTGGGATGGAGCATCCTTTTGTTATATACCTAAGACTGGTATACCTGAAGCTAGAGGTAGATCTATTTCTAACTTTCTGAGGAACCACCATATTGATTTCCATAGTGGGTATATAAGTTTCTACTCCCAACAACAATAGCGGAGCACTCCCCTTTCTTTACATCCTTGCCAGCATGAGTTGTCACTTATGTTATTAATCTTGCCATTTTGATAGGTGTGAGATGGAATCTCAAAGTAGTTTTGATTTGAATTTCCTTCATTACTAAGGATGGTTGAGTTTTAGAGATTCCTTTATTTTGAATTCTCTGTTGAGATTTGTACACCATTTCTTTGTTGGATTATTTGTTGCTTTTTATGTTTAGTTTATTGAGTTCTTTACATATTTTCAGTATTGGTACTCTATTAGATGTGGAGCTACTAAAAATAATTTTCCATTCTGTAGACTGCTGATTTGTCTTAATGACAGTATTCTTTGCTGTGCAGAGGGGTTTTATTTTCTTGAGGTTGCAATTATTAGTTATTGATCTTAGTGTCTGTAATAACAGTATTATATTCAGAAAGTCTTTTCCTGTGCCTATGAGTTCAAGGCTATTCCCATTTTCTCTTCTGTCAAGTTCAGGGTATCTGGTTTTATAATAAGGCTTTTTATCCACTTGGACTTAATTTTGTCTAGGCTAATAACTGTGAATTTATTTGTATTCTCCTACATGCAGACATCCAGCTTGACCAGAACCATTTGTTGAAGATGCTGCGTTTTTTTTCCCACTGTGTATTTCTGAATTCTTTATCAATATTCAGGTGTCCACAGGTGTGGGGAGTTATATCTGGGTTTTCAATATCAAAGGCAATATCATCCTGAATCTTTGGTCCATTTGCTTGGAATATCCTTTTTCAAACCTTTACCCTGAGGTAGTGATTTTCCTTAATGTTGAGGTGTGTTTCTTGTGTACAGAAGAAGGATGGATCCACTTTTCATATCTCTTCTGTTAATCTGTGCCTTTTTATTGGACAACTGAAAGCATTGTTATTGAAAAATATTAATGACCAACTATTGTTTATTCCTGTTATTTTGTTGTTGGTTTTAGTGATGGTGGTGGTGTATGTGTGTGTGTGTTTATTTCCTACTTTTTTACAGGTGAGCTTAATCTCCTCAGGTTGGAGTTATCTTTCTACCAAATTATGTATGGCTACATTTGTAGATCATTATTGTTCAAGTTTGACTTTATCATGTGTTGCAGGGAGTAGGAGGAGCTGCTTGTTGTCTCAGCTGCCCAGAACTGAAATAATCACACAAAAAAACTGTATTAATTAAAACACTGCTTGGCCCATTAGCTCTAACTTCTTATTGGCTAACTCTCACATATTAAATTTACCCCATCTCCATTAATCTGTGTATCACCATGAGGTCATGGCCTGCCAGCAAAAGTCCAGCATGTCTATCTCTGACGGCAGATCCATGGTGTACCCTCTGGCTCTGCTTTCTTTTTCCCAGAATTCAGTTCTGTCTTCTCTGCCTACCTAAGTTCTGCCCTATCAGACCAAGGCAGTTTCAATATTCATTAATCAATACAAGCAACACACAGAAGGGACACCCATATCACCTTCCCTTTTCTGTTTAAATAAAAAGGAAGGTTTTAACTTTAACACAGTAAAATTACAGGTATCAGGTATCAAGCAAGAATTACAATTACAATATTTCTATTTACTTTATCTTTTATCATACCTAAGGAAAACTAAAACTATATCTATCTATCTATTCTTCAACTCCATCAAAGACTCGAGAAGGATATAACATTACCTAGTAAACAGGAAGTGCATTATAAACAACTTCCAAAACTCTAGAATTGACAGAGACTTCTTGCAGCCTAGATAGTCACCAAAAGTTCTTTTGTAGCATTGGGGCATCCATCTTCAGCCTACAGGCCTATAGTATCTGACAGACTTTTCTACGGAGCAGGAAATTTCAAAGATAGGTCTGCCTATATTGGCAGTTTGCCTGTCACTTTCTTCTGTATCTTAAAGAATGTCTTGCAGACTCTTTCATGAAGCAGGAACCCTGAAGGACCATCTCATTAGGCAAATTCAGCAGTCATCTCTCCGTGAGCACTGCATGTCCAGTGAAGCAGTCCAGGCAAGAATAGTTTCTTGCCCAAATGACTAAGGAGTTTCTTTGATGCCCATCCTCCTCTTGAAGAAGCTTGGTGCTGCCAGGAGCAGATGTGTCTCACTGTCATGAAAAGTCTTAAGTTCTTAAACATTTTCAAAGCCATATTCTGAAGGTCTCTGAAATATTTGAAGAATGCCTATCTATCTGAAATACATCTCTATACATCTAGAAAATCTAACTAACATGAGTACAAGCTTGACTATTAAAGATGACTATTAACCTAGTCTTCTTAATTATACATTTCAATTTTAAATGAAATACATAAACACAATACCTTAATCAAGATCAGAAATAAATAAAAATATAACAAAATAGACCTTAAATTTGTATCAATAAAGCAAGATCCATACAAATTTATATCTCTATAGCATAATTCCCTTTGATTGTAAACAAACTATTGTAAACGATATTTGGGAATATGGGTGTAGTTTTGTCCATACTGCTTCCTGCTGTTTGGGAACACTGTTAATCAGGTCTTTCATGGCATATCCTGTGTGCTCGGTTTATCTCAGTCAGCAGTTGGGCCAAGTACTTTTTGAGGGTGTTCATGGTGACCTTTCAGAAGGGTATGGTCTATCAAACCATATTTGTCTGAAAGTATTCCACAGGTTCTCATCTTCTGTGGAAACAAACAACAACAACAACAACAACAACAACAACAACAAACAACCTCTTTTACAAAGCAACATAACCTTAGACTCAAATTTTGGAATTAAGATACCTTTAGAACATATATGCTGGTTTAGCTTAGCAGCCCATACAATGAACTGTCTCTCTGTACTTAGCTCCTTCACAGTCAAAAAATTCAAAGAAAACACAACATGCATAATCTAGACTCTCTTTTATTATTTTTTCCATTTTTATGTGGCTTATTTTTTATTCCTTTTAATCATTTGCTATCCATACTTGCCTCTTTAAAGACTTTACCCTTTTTAAGCATTAATTTTATTTTATGACTCTCTATACTTTTTTCCTTCTCTCTTCCAAGCCTTCATACATTTATCCAACACTGTGACCCATTTAGAGATCTTTAATGTCTGAATCTGACCTACTGTGAATCTGTAATTCTTTCCTGTTCAGAATGACTTCTTAAAATGCTAATCGCTTATTAAAAACTTAAGCTGTATCATTGCTGTGGTAATACATCAGTGCCTGCTTGCCCTGCCCAGTCTAGCATTCCAGAGCTGCTTGCACCTCTGAGCCATGTGCACATAGCCAGTCCACAACACCATCAAGCAAGCTGCAACATTCTTCTCACAAACCCAAATCAAATGCTCTGTAGCCAAACCTCCTGCCTGAAAAAGTTAGAGGTCATGCTGGCAGCCTGGCCCAGAAAGCCAGCATTTTAAAATGGCACAGCTTTTTTTTTTCTGCTGCTGCTGCTGAGTCAAGAAAATCTCTCAAAGGAGCTACAGCATGTCGCCAGCAAGGAGCAAAAAGCTGTGTTAAACTCTGTTTTTTCTTTTTTCTAGAATTCCTTTTCAAGCTTTCTCAGGTTCTTAAGTGGATTTAGTCCATCACGTTGGTGCCAATTGTTGCAGAGAGCAGGAGGAAATGCTTCTTTGTCTCGACTGCCCAGAACTGAAATAATCACACAGAAACTGTATTAATTAAAACACTGCTTGGCCCATTAGCTCTAACTTCCTATTGGCTAACTCGTACATATTAATTTACCCCATCTCCATTAATCTGTGTATCACCACAAGGTCCTGGCCTACTAGCAAAGGTCCAGCATGTCTATCTCTGGTGGTAGTTTCATGGTGTCACTTCTGACTCTGCTTTCTTCACCCCCCAGAATTCAGTTTGGTCTTCTCTGCCTCCCTAAGTTATGCCATATCAGGCCAAGACAGTTTCTTTATTCATTAACCAATACAAACAGCATACAAAAGGGACTCCCACATCAATCATGGATATCTTATTTTCTCCAGCTATGATGATTGAAAGATTTCCTATGTCTGGACTGGCATCTGTGGTCTCTTAGGGTATGCCAGACATCTGTCCAGGCCTTTCTGACTCTTAGAGTTTCCCTTGAGATTCAGGTGCAATTCTAATAAGCCTGCCTTTATATATTACTTGATCTTTTCTCCTTTCAGCTTTTAATATTAGTTCTCTGTTCTGTATGTTTATTGATTTGATTATTTTGTAGCAATGGGACTTTCTTTTCTGATCCACTCTATTTGGTGTTCTATCTGCTTTCTGTACCTTTATAGGGATTTCCTTCTCTATATGGGAAAATTTTCTTCTATAATTATACTGAAGATATTTTCTGGGCATGTGATCTGGGTTTCTCCTTCCTCTATTTCTATTATTCTTAGCTTTGTTTTTTCATAATGTCCCAGATTTCTTGGATATTTCATGTCAAGCAGTTTTAGGGGTTTGTTGTATGATTATTTTATGCTTTTTTCTGTTTTTGTTGTTATTTCTGATCTAACATTTTCTTTGACAGATGTATCTATTTCTTCTATTGTAATCTCAGCACATTAAATTCCCTCTTCCATCTCCTGTATGCTGTTGTGAAGCCTGCCCCTGTAGTCCCTGTTAAAATTCATAAACTTACTCTCCCAGCACCCAGGCATTCTGATCCTTTGACATGCTGTGATTGTCCCTCATTGTCTAGGTATCACCTGTTGCTAGGCTCTCAGACAACATTGCTGCATGGTTGTCCCTCATTGGCTAGGCATGATCTTTTGTCCTGTGTTTCTTCTCATTCCTCTATACCTATTATTTGTAGATTTTGGTGTTTTCATGGTGTCATAGATTTCCTGGATGTTCTGTGCCTGGATTATTTTTGAATGTGACATTTTCTTTGACTAAGGTATCCCTTTCTCTCTGTTGGAGAGGTTTACCTCTAACGCTGTTTGTCTTTTGCTTATTTGTTTCATTGGTTGATTGGTTTTGTTTTTTACTTACTGCATTTTTCAGTTCTAGTTTTATATCTGTTCACTTTTCTTCAATGTTTCTATTTCATTTTCATGTCTTGAACTGTCTTCATTATTTCATTCCACTGTTCATTTTTATATTCACAAATTACATTGAGGGATTTATTCATATCCTCTTTAAGGTCCTTGAGCATATTTATAAGTGCTAATTCGAAGTTCATCTCTTTTGCTTCTAATATATTGTATTTATCAGTCATATTTTAATAGAGTTACTTGGATTTGGTGGAGACATATTGTATTGATTTATTTATTGTGTTTTTGTACTGATGTCTAGGTATCTGGGATTGAATAATTGTGATTCCAGTTGCTGTTACCTGTTGTTAATCTTTGTTGAGTATGTTTCATTTCTTGGTTTCTGTTGGCTTCTCTGTATCTTAGGAAAGTGTGGAGGCTGGGGATTGTCTCATGGGGATGCTGTGCAGATCTGTAGATAACATAGAGGAACAGTATTGAACTAGGAGAAACATTTGAGAAAGGATTTGGGAAAGAACAAAGGGGATCCTGTTCAAGCCTACAGGTGGAGTCCACAGGCAGTTGAAAGTGTGATGGGAAGAGGGATCTTTGTCTTATGCTTCAGCATTACCACATTTCCCAGTCATTTTACAATAAGGTAACTGGGATTTGGTAGAATGGAAGCATATTTTTTGTCTATTCAAGTCCCCTGCCCGGGGTTTAGGTATCTGGAGTTATGATATTTGAGGTGTTAATAAATGATCTTGAATTTTTTGAATAGATATTTTGTTCTTTCATTACCATTGGCCTCTTTGGATCCTAGACAAATGTCGTGACTCTGGGGTTATCGGTAAAGAGTGTTTCTTCAGGTTGGTGAGTGGCGGAAAGAGATGGAGATGGACTTGAAGGAAAGGCTGAAAAGGGCTGTGGTAAAGAGCTAGGGGGATGTAGTCCAAGCAAGAGACAGAGTACACAGGGAAGACAGAGGTGGTAGGAGGAGAGTTCCTGAAAGCAAGCTGAAGTAGGACAAATAATAATCCGGAGAGACAGGGATAATGGGGTTATTTCTACTGCATTATTCCCCAAGAGGTCAAGTTCCCAGCATTTGGAGTTGAGGCATAAGGGAAGAAAAGTTCCTGCAAGCTCGCAGCTGCTATAGGACTGAGGGGGAAATCTAGGCAGAGAATAATGGAGAACAGAGAGAATACTGAGAACCCCCTACCTGTGTACCAGCCAGTAGACACCACTAAGTAGAAAGTGCTGTTGAGGATCAGTAACTGAAGCAAAGAAAGGAAGTTGGGTTTGGAGGAAAGGATGAGAGGGTTTTATGGTTTTGTTTGGAAGAAGGAGAGACAGAGACAGAGAATCAACTTAGATAAGTACAGAGGTGAAGAGGACCTTAGAGAGAAAACATGATATTGTATGAAAAACAAAAGCTTTTTTAAAAATGCATGATTTAGAATGTGAATTTATTGTCTCTCTCCTCTCCCTGTAGGTTGTTATACAGACATATTATAGAATCATAGCTATTTTAATCATTTTCAAATTTATCACGAAGTCTGCCAATGGGGTGCGTATGCATGTATCTGTTTTTCTAAGCACACTCAAAAATATATAGCTATATATAGAAATATAGATGTAGATAGGTAAATACCATCTTAGGTTTATCCATATATGTGCATTTATAACTTAATATCCATATCAGAATCTTAAAAAATAATTAGCTATTCATTTTTTCAGCCCTCTTCTTGCCTGGTGTAAGTCAATGTCATAAAAATAGATTATCAAAGACCTGGTAATTTCATTGCAGTATTTATTTATTCTTATATTTAAGCAGCCTTTGTTTGTTTGCTTTTTATTTTGTTTTGCTAGGTGACAGCATGAGACCTTTCACAGAAGCAGAATTTCAGAAGGAACTGTTACCACTAGCGAGAAGAAGATAGTTATAAAAAAGATATTTTATAAAATAGCTTTAGGAACCTTCAGAATTTTCTCTTTGTATTCTTTTTATCCTAACTTGATGGCTGTTTTCTTCTAATCTCTTCACAATTTAAATCTGAAATTTGTCATGCAAAAGCACAATGGAGGAGTCATACTCATCACAAAATCATTTCCAGCTCCCTCAGTAGGGGGTTGCTATCTCATGCAGACATGGAAATTAGTATTGGCTATAGGCCTAGGAGGCAGAGAAATGCCACGACTAGAAGCTAAACTGAGAACTATTAAGTGTACTAATAATGTATTAAATTTAATCCCTTACAGCAAATCATCATTTCTGAATTGCTGATACTTATCTTTTTAATACAGACACAATATACTGAGTATCAAAATGGTCTCTTTTCTCCTGGATGTGGTACATAAATCATATTAGTAAAGGATGGATAGGACATACTTCAACAGTAGGTATCATGGCTCTCAAAGCAATTATATGGCAGGAGCGCCAGGGTCTGAGTACTCATTATGCCTTCACATCTTACCAAAGCAAGTTATTCCACTGCTCCTTAATTGCACTTTCCTCTTTAAAAATAACAAAACAATAATGCCATCCTTCTTCACAGTGTGAAGGGTTATATTTGGAGGTGTGTGTAAAGAACTAAGAGTGTTATTGACACATAGTGTATAATGAGTGCTGGATGCTGTAACCTTAAACCTCAGGTTTTGAAGGAGAGAAAAGTGTTTCCTTCCTCAGGAGACAAAGGAAGACAGATATCTGTGAGTTCAAAGCCAGCCTATCCATATAAGGTGTTCCAGGACTGACAGACTATATAGAAATCTTCTCTCAAAAAACAAAAAGAAAAAAGAAAAACAAAAAGAAAAAGTCAGAGAAATAAAGGATATGGCCTCTCCTGATTCAGAAACTTACAGGAATTCTTTAAAATTTACATCATATTAAATGATTATTGTATAAGAAAAGTTGCTTTCTGTGTATTTCATTAACTTCCCCAAATTTTAGAAGAAAATAAGGGGATTCTAACCCTTCTACCTCCACGAGTACAGTTTCTTAGAACCAACAGTGATATCAATGTTCCAAAGTTGAGAGGGTAAAAACATTTCAGGATGAATCATCAGATCTTTCTGAAATAGAGAAAATTGAAAGGTCAATTGTACATTGGAGCTTGCCATTCTTTGCTGAGAAGAATGCAAATGCACAGTGATGTCTATGGAATGATCTGCACAAGTACCATTGCTTTAAGAAAATACCACCTTTATCTTTCTTACATACACATTATTCCACACTCACATCTAAATCATTCTTCATGCTAAGAGCTAATCTCATTTCCTCATACTTGTTACTGATTCATGTTAAATATCTCTCTAAGAATAATCACCACCCAGCTAAATTTCTCAGATGCATGTGCATGTGCATGTGCACACTTATACACACATACCACACATGCAGAGGTGGGATGAATGATTCAGGTGATACTTGTTGTTATATACTGTAGAAAAATATTGCCATATATTTTGACATAACAAAACCATCAAAGAAGCTATATGTTTTAGGATGAATCATCAGATCTTTCTGAAATAGAGAAAATTGAAAGGTCAATTGTACATTAAAGCTACTATTACTATTTAACTACTATGTTATCTTAATAAAGGCACTGAAAACTTTTGAAATATGTCTTACCTGGAGTGTTCCCAAACTGTCTCTTATCTCCTCTCCTACAGAAAGTGTTGAAATCTTCCTGTTTCTTCTATGTCCTTTCTGTCTGTTTTTCTCTTCTTTCTCTGCCTCTGACTTTCTCTTTGAGAAATGCAATAGAAAAGCTAGCTTTAATTTCCCAAGCTGCATGTAAGTGGCCTGATTAATGTGTTTGCAGATTCTTAATAAGAATGTGTGCATATCCACAGTGATGTTTATTAATTCATAGAGCAGCTGCTCAAAGGCAGCAAACAGAGAGTTATCTCCTCCCACTAAAGCCTCTTGGCAGTCATCAAGACTTTTCCCTGCCTGGTCATTTGGAGAATACTCTCTGCACAGAAACGGATGGTCCTTTTCCTGCCTCTGCCAAGGAATCTCTTGAACCAGCAGGAGGCCAGTGAGATAGGAGGTTCAGATCTGAATCTCTCCAATGTGTAGAAGATGAAATAAAAATCTTAATGGGTCTAGTAGAAACCACAGCTCATTTCAATTATTTTTTAATTGTTTTCTGATGCTGCTGGGCATGGTTCATTTAGTTCTGCAATAAACAGAGCATACAACATGGTTGTGGATCACACTTGAGACCCTAAGGAAATATCCCCAGGAGGTGATGAAAATAATAGCGGCATTACACACATTGAATCAGGTACCGGGCAGATAAGCTGGAAAGCCAAACAACCACAGGGATAGGAAAGCCAGTAGCCATGCATCCCTGTCACTTGGAAATTCATAAGATCTACTTTCAAGTCCTCACATTAACTCTTGAAATCAACATTCAGTGCAAAATTGTTATTTAGTAAGCTTCCATCTACCTAATTTCTTCCTGTCTTCCTACCTGGGGAAAAGAGTCATCACAGGTTAGTTATCTAAGTACTCCCCTAGCCCATGCTCACAATGAACTCAAAGCTTAGAGTGTTTGTTAGTAATGTGAGACAGTCAGTTCAACTAAAGCAACTCAAAAGATCCTTTTTTGAAACTTGAGGCAACATTTATAGTTTTTTATTATTTATTTGAAAACCACAAAATAAGGCTGTTAGGCATCATTTACTAGTACTTGATTCAGGGAAGTTCAAATGCGTTACTATGATGGCTGTAATATTTCATCACTTTGAGTTATTAATAAAGACAAAACAATAGAGTTCAAAAGAATAGCATAAAAGTTTTAATAGTAACCCAAATGTACTGCTATGGAAACCAAAGACAAAATCAAATACAGTCTCTAAGTGAAAATCCTTCTTTTTATGTTTAAGCATTCCCAAGTTTTAAGGATTCAGAAGAAACTCTGGTGGCTTGCGTTAACGATACCCAGTGCCCAAGGCAAGCCATACTGAATTGGAATATCTATGTATGTGACTAGCTATTATTTTTAGAAGCTTTGCATGTAATGCTGGTTTTGAATATGCCTGACACTTTGATTCATAGATTCAATAATTTAAATTATGTACATACTTTCTAATACATGAGACAATATAACTGTGTGTGATTCATATATGCTAAATTCCTAAACATATTGAGGGTGATTAAGAACAATATATTGATAATAGGCATTTACTCTTATCTGTCATTAACAGTTTGATGTCAGGATAGACATAAGAAGACAGCTGAGGGTGGCAGGATGCATAATGATCTGGAGGGACACCAAACGTCACTGTGTTCCTGTCCTCAGAAGAACATATTTCCAAAGTTGATTTTTCTTTAATCTCTTCCCATCTTCATTACTTTTGCATTTTATATAATATTATATATGTGATAATCACAGAAATAATAATGTTTAATGTGGGCGATTTCTAATAGTATGAAATTAAAGTTATGTTAACATCTTATTTCATATTTTAAAGATGATTATTATCTGCATATTGCAGCATTCTCTTGCATTTCCCTCCTTACACATTTTATATAAACTGTCCTGAAAGGATGGTCAGTATAAATATTTATGCTTCACTAATGTTAGTTGAAATGTAATCCCCATAGGTAAGTTTCCTTCTAATTATACTCTGGAAAGTGTTTGCCACACATATTGAAATTTTTCTTAGTATTTTCACTGTTTTATTTATCTATTTTGTCCATTTTATATTATTATTGAAAATTTCTACCTCCTCCCATTTTCCTCCCCCTCGCCCATTCCCCCTCCCCCTACCTTTCCAGTCCGAAGAGCAGTCAGGGTTCCCTGCTCTGTGGAAAGTCCAAGGTCCTCCCCGCTCCATCGAGGTCTAGGAAGGTGAGCATCCAAACACACTAGGCTCCCACATAGTCAGTACATGCAGTAGAATCAAAACCCAGTTCCGTTGTCCTTGGCATCTCAGTCAGCTCTCCTGTCAGCCATGTTGAGAGACTCCAGTTTGATCACATGCTCCATCAGTTCCAGTCCAACTGGCCTTGGTGAGCTC